>JAVSCE010010334.1:0-127582 GCA_032199065.1 Smutsia gigantea
TGATGCTGGCTTCATAGAATGAGTTTGGAAGTATTCCCTCCTCTTTTATTTTTTGGAAAACTTTAAGGAGAATGAGTGTTATTTCTTCTCTGTATGTCTGGTAGAATTTAGAGGTGAATCCATCTGGTCCACGGGTTTTGTTCTTGAGTAGTTTTTTGATTACCTATTCAATTTTGTTGCTGGTAATTGGTCTATTTAGATTTTCTGTTTCTTTTCAGTCAATCTTAGAAGGTTGTATTTTTCTAAGAATTTGTCCATTTCTTCTAGGTTTTCCAGCTTGTTAGCATATAGAATTTCATAGTATTCTCTAATAATTCTTTGTATTTCTGTGGGGTCCATAGTGATTTTTCCTTTCTCATTTATGATTCTGTTTATGTGTCTAGATTCCCTTTTTCTCTTTATAAGTCTGTCTAGGGGTTTATCTATTTTGTTTTTGTTTTTATTTTCAAAGAACCAACTCTTTGTTTCATTGATTTTTTCTATAGTTTTATTTGTCTCAGTTTATTTAATTCTTCTCTTACCTTTATTATGTCCCTCCTTCTGGTGACTCTGTGCCTCATTTGTTCTTCTTTCTCCAATTTCAATAACTGTGACTTTAGACTATTCATTTGGGATTGTTCTTCCTTCTTTAAATATGCCTTGATTGCAATATACTTTCCTCTTAGAACTGCCTTTGCTGTGTCCCACAGAAGTTGTGGCTTTGTGTTGTTGTTGTCATTCGTGTCCATGTATTGCTTGATCTCTGTTTTAATTTGGTCATTGATCCATTGATTATTTAGCAGCATGTTGTTAAGCGTCCATGTGTTTGTGGGCCTTTTTGTTTTCTTTGTACAATTTATTTCTAGTTTTATACCTTTGTGATTTGAGAAGTTGGTTGGTAGAATTTCAATATTTTCGAATTTACTGAGGTTCTTTTTATGGCCTAGTATGTGGTCTATTCTGGAAAATGTTCCATGTGCACTTGAGAAGAATGTGTATCCTGTTGCTTTTGGGTGTAGAGTTCTGTAGATATCTGTTAGGTCCATCTGTTCTAGTGTGTTGGTCAGTGCCTCTGTGTCTTTACTCATTTTCTGTCTGGTTGATCTGTCCTTTGGAGTGAGTGGTGTGTTGAAGTCTCCTAAAATAAATGCATTGCTTTCTATTTCCTCCTTTAATTGTGTTATGTTGCACATATGTCGGTGCTCCTGTGTTGGTTGCATATATATTTATAATGGTTATATCCTCTTGTTGGACGGACCCCTTTATGATTATGTAATGTGCTTCTTTATCTCTTTTTACGTTCTTTGTTTTGAAGTCTATTTTGTCTGATATAAGTACTGCAACACCTGCTTTTTCTCCCTGTTGTTTGCATGAAAGATCTTTTTCCATCCCTTCACTTTTAGTCTGTGTATAACTTTGGGTTTGAAGTGAGTTCTTGTAAGCAGCATATAGATGAGTCTTGCTTTTTTATCCATTCTACTACTCTGTGTCTTTTGATTGGTGCATTCAATCCATTTACATTTAGGGTGATTATCGACAGATATGTGCTTATAACCATTGCAGGTTTTTTATTTGTGGTTACCAAAGGTTCAAGGGTAGCTTGTTTACTATTTAACCATCTAACTTAACTCTCTTATTAAGCTATTATTAACACAGTCTGATGATTCTTTATTTCTCTCCCTTATTCTTCCTCCTCCATTCATTATATGTTAGGTGTTTTTTTTTCTATACTCTTTTGTGTTTCCTTTGACTGTTTTTGTAGAAAGTTGACTTAATTTTTTTCCTGATGTCTATTTAGCCTTAGGCGTGCTTCCATCTAGAGTAATCCCTTTAAAATATCCTGTAGAGGTGGTTTGTGGGAGGCAAATTCCCTTAACTTTTGCTTGCCTGGGAATTGTTTAATCCCTCCGTCATATTTAAATGATAATCGTGCTGGATACAATATTCTTGGTTCGAGGCCCTTCTGTTTCATTACGTTAAATATATCATGCCATTCTCTTTTGGTCTGTAAGGTTTCTGTTGAGAAGTCTAATGATAGTCTGATGGGTTTTCCTTTGTAGGTGATCTTTTTCTCTATCACTGTCTTTAATACTCTGTCCTTGTCTTTGATCTCTGACATTTTGATTATTATATATCTTGGTGTTGTCCTCCTTGGTTCCCTTGTGTTGAGAGATCTGTGGGCTTCCATGGTCTGAGAAATTATTTCCTTCCCAAGCTTTGGGAAATTTTCAGCAATTATTTCTTCAAAGACACTTTCTAACCCTTTTTCTCTCTTCTTCTGGTACTCCTATAATGCGAATATTGTTCCATGTGGATTGGTCACACAGTTCTCTTAATATTCTTTCATTCCTAGAGATCCTTTTATCTCTCTCTGTCCCAGCTTCTCTGAACCCCTGTTCTCTGATTTCTATTCCATTAACAGTCTCTTGCACTTCATCCAGTCTGCTCTTAAGCCTGTCAATCAATTGTTGCATTTCTGTTATGTCCCTCCTGACTTCCTCCCTTAGCTCTTGCATATTTCTCTGTAGGTCCATCAGCATGGTTATGACTTTTATTCTGAATTCTTTTTCAGGAAGATTGTTTAAATCTATCACAACAGGCCCTCTCTCTGGGGTTGTCTGGGTGATTTTTTACCGGACCAGGTTCTTCTGTGTTTTCATGGTGATAGAAGTGGTCACAGGCAGATGGCACGTGTGTCAGCTGGGAGAACAAAGTCTCTTTCTGCTTGCTGTTCACCTTGCCCTTCTTTGCAGCCAGTGTCAGTCACCGCACACCAGGAGGCAGTCTCTGGGATAATCCCCTGAGCTTCCATGGGCAGCGTCACCCTCAGGCTATCCTAGGGCTCTGCGTGGTGCATTCCACTGCAAGGATAGGCCCTTTTCTGCCTTCTGGATCTTCCTCTGGCTTCTGCAGCCTGTACTGTTTACCCGCACACTGGGAGGCCGTCTCTGGGATAATCGCCTCAGCTGCCATGGCGGGGCCAGCCTCAGGCTAGCCTAGAGCACTGCAGGGAGTGGCAACCGTGCCGGGTGTGTTCTACTGCAAGGATAGGCCCTATCACACCTTCCTGACCTTGCTTTGGCTTTCACAGGTTGTACTGTTTACCTGAGCACTGGGAGACAGTCTCTGGGATAATCCCCTCAGCTGCTGTGGGCAAGGCCACCCTAAGGCTAGCCTAGAGCACTGCAGGTGCATTATACTGCTAGGACGGCCCCTTTGCACCTTCCAGACCTTGCTCCAGCTTCCGCTGTCATTCCGGGTTAGCTGCGCACTGAGATGAGGCTCTGTGTGGTTGCCGTGGGCAGGGCCGCTCTCTGGCTGCTCTGCAGCTGTGGCAGTTCACCCTGCATGGACCAGGGGAAACAGATGGCAGGCTGCTTATCACTGTGAGACGCTTCAGGACTTCTTTACCTGGCAGCGGGTTAGGAGGCCCCAAATTCCTTGAGATTCAAAGCATGCTGGGCTGAGTGTGCTGGAATGATTTTGTTCAGTGGTAGGGCCCTTGTCCTTTTAAGACTTTTAAAAAGCACCTGCTTTTCTTTTGTCCCCGGAGAGCAGGCTGTGGGACCCACTGACAGTCTCCTTCTCTGATCCTGCCCTTCTGTTTCTCTAATCTCCAACACACCATGCAAATGTGTGTCTGTGTTCCCGAGGCAGATCACCAGGGCCAGTTATTTAACAGTTCTGTACTTCCACTGCCTCCCCACTCTGATTCTTTTCCTCCCACCAGTGAGCTGGGGTGGGGGGAGTGCTCGGGTCCCACCAGGTCACAGCTTCGTATCTTACCCTTTTCATGAGGTGCTGAGTTGTTGCAGATGTAGACATAACCTGGCTGTTGTACTGTTCTGGTCTCTCTTTTAGTAGTAGTTGTATTTGCTGTATTTTCAAGAATATATATGTTTTTGGGAGGAGATTTCCACTGCCCTGCTCATGCTGCTATCTTAAGCCAACTTCCTTACTGAATGTTTTTAATTAAATATTAAAACACTCAAGTCAAAGACTCATAAAATTGAAAATTAATCTTTTCACTACTTACCTTTTGACTAATTTCTCATGGATCAATTTAGGTATGTCTCTAAATCACATCAAATCCAAAATGTTTTAGCTTATTATTATTCACTAAAATAGTTCCAATATTTCTGGAAGCTAATCCAGAAATGAGAGCAAGCCCTGAAAAGGAACTTTATGATAACAATATTCAGTATTTGGTTATGAAATGAACCTCCAATGCTTATAATTACCTGTTGAGATGAGGAAGTCTACACTTGGCTGGATTTAAGCTTTGCTTCTTCTTGGAGTCGTCTGCTTTCTAGGAGATAAAAAGACAAGGGCAATGAATAGTGCTATGTCTGAAAATATTTTCCCAACTTGATTAATTTTCTGAAATCCCTTTCATAGTGTTGCAATGCTTCATTTAAAGGAAATCGGGTTCTGGTGAGTGAGGTTCTCAGGGGAGGTATTAAAGCATCTCTGATTGGTAAATCTGATCATGTTAAGCCATTTGGCCCCAGCACCCATAACTCCTGGCTTGCCTCAGGACACCATGCTATTTCCCTTCTCAGGGCAGGACATGTGGGAAGCCCTACAGGGCTTCATCAAATCAGAAAAATAACAGTGTCACTGCACTTCATTATCTCTTCTATTTAAATCTAGAAAGACTAATTTTTCACAATTCTAAATTCTCTGAGAAGTTTAATTTCTTTTTCCTAGGACCTATCTATTCATTTACCTAAATGCAGCTAACAGAGAAAACAAGAAGAGGGAGGTGAAATAAGGATTTGTCATTGGAAGTATCAGGGCCCTGATACCTACTTTTATCAGAAACCCTGATTAGCAATATTGAATACACTAGAAAGTTGTGCTTGGCCTAGAAAACTACACCCATGTTCCCTGTTGGACAACGTTAAAATATATGGCTTTCTCATTAGAATGCCAATGCGTAGCCAAGAAACTACATATTAGGGCCCATTTGCTTCATTATTCAAAAAGTAGTTTTGATATTGCCTCAGATCTACATGAAGAAAAGTATAAAAGAGTATTTCATTGACTTCTATAAATTTAAATTTTATTTATATAGACAGACTCCAGGGAGAAGAATATGCAGATTCTTCAACTTGAACATAACAATGCCTTGCTTTAGGACTTAACAAAAACAATGGGAAGTCCTCTCTTGTCCTCCATGTTAAGTCCTGTAATTATGAAGAGACAATTTTGAAGAGAGTGACTGCTTTCCCTTGCTTTATAAATTCCATAAAAATAAGACCTGTGTTTCAATCTTTTTGGATATCAAGGTACATTTTTCATATGGTTTTAAAAGTATTAAGTGAATTCATAAATGCTACCCACAGATAATGGTCATTGTTAGAATTTAGAGAAGATAAGGAAGGGATGCATCAAAAAGCCTCAATACTGGGTGCCTGATTTAAAGATGATTTACTTTTAACCTATTATTTCCCTTTGGTCTCTCCCATGGATTAACAAGCTGAATGCTGTTAAAAAAATTATGTATCTGGTGTTGGCAGCTCTATTTTAGAGGAATCAAGTCATTTTGTCATAAGAAAGAGCATCTTCATAATTTTATATCTTCTCAAGCATCAAGCAGTTTTTTATCTATTTATTCAGTCTGATTTTTCAATTTGCCCAGATGTAATTGTTTTTACAATAGCCTGTATATATTATTTATAAGCTGACTTTTCAGCATTTTATATTCTGTGTCCTTTTGGTTAAGCATATTTTTACATATTAAAACATATTAGAATGATAATAATAGATGGTGTTGAAATAAATTGTTGACCCCAAATGGAGCCACTTCTGCCTGGGGTTTCAAGTCAGCAAAGTGAAATTTCATGTTCTTATAAATGTTCTTCTTGACCTGAAACACAATATATCCAGTCCACCAATATCCACATGCCAAGTCATCTCTCGGCTCTATGTTCCTTGACATTTTGAAATAATGTCAGATATTAAACCTCAGGCAATCATGCCCTATTCCCCTTCCAATGCTCTATAAAACTTGCTTTCATACAAAATCCGTTGGGAAGAGTGCTCCACTGCTTGTGAGTACTGTACTCCCTCAGACCATGGACTGCTTCCCTTAAATAAATGACATCAAACTAGTTATTAAATTGCTTTAGTTTGACAAGGGCTATTGACAGATAACTAAATAGACTGATAGAAAAATTGAATAGACAATAACAGCTACCTCACTGGACTTTCTTATTAGATAAGTGCAGTGAGCAGTCTCTGTAGTCCCCAGTCAGCAGCACACCTCATGAGGAAGAACACTTGTTCATGTGATGTTGGTTGATTTCTTAAACATGTTTTGTTTATGCAAAAAAATATTGTACCGATAACCATTTCATCTCTGACCTCATCAGTTATCTGTGTCTCCTTTTATTTCTTTTTTTTATTGATATGAATATAAGTTCTTTTTTGGACATGTCTTAATAATTTCTCATAACCTGTATCTTGCCCATTTGCTTACTTTCCTTTTTTCCAAGTGTAGTTGTTGTACAATCTTATATTGACTTCAAGTGTATGACACAGTGGTTGAGCAGTTACTCCAACTAGTGCAGTTACTCTTTGATAACATAGGAAGATGTTATAGAACCTGACTATATTCCCCATGCTATACTACCATTCCCATGACCAACTTATATTATGACTGAGAATCTGTGTGCCCTTTACCCCCCTTACCCTACCCACTCACCCAATCCAAACCCTCCTGTGGTAACCACCCACCCACCACTTCTCAGTGTGCAAGGGTCTTCTCAAAGGAGGGATTTTGTTTTCTTTAAAGAAATTCCTGGAAGCAGAATTACAGGGTCATGTGATATTTGTATTTTTAGGGTTTTTTTTGAGGACCCTGAAAATTGATTTATACAGTGGCTGCGTCAATTAACATTGCCACCAACAGTATAAGAGGGTTCCCTTTTCTCCAGATCGTCACCAACAATTGTTATTTCTTGGCTTTTGGATGGTGGCCGTTTTGACTCCTGGGAGGTGATATCTCATTGTGATTTTGAATTACATTTCCTGATTAGTGATGTGGAGCATCTTTTCAAGTGCCTGCTGGCCATCCGTATTTCTTCTTTGGAGAAATGTCTGTACAGGTCTTCTGTCTATTTTTGTTGTTGTTGTTTATGGTGTCCTTTGCTGTACAGAAGCTTTTTAGTTTGATGTAATTCTACTTGTTCATTTTTGCCTTTGTTTCCTTTCCCCAGGGAGATATATCTGGTAAAAAAAATTACTCATACTTAAGTTCAAGAGATTTTTGCCTATGTTTTCTTTATAAGTTTTATGGTATCATGTCTTATTTTTAGGTCTTTAATCTATTTTGAGTTTAATTCTCTGTATGGAGTTAAACAGTAATCCATTTTCATTCTCTTGCATGTGGCTGTCCATTTCTCCCCGTGGGAAGTAGTGAAGAGGCTGTCCTTCCCTCACTATGTCTTCATGGCTCCTTTATTGTGTATTAATTGGCTGTATATGTGTGAGTTTACATCTGGGCTCTCTATTCTGTTCTATTGATCTATGGGTCTGTTCTTCTGCTTTGTAGTATAGATTGACAACAGAGAGTGTAATACTCCCAGCTTTGTTTTTCTTTCTCAGGATTGCTTTGGCTACTGAAGGTCTTTTGTGGTTCTATATGAATTTGAGGATTATTTGCCATATGTTTCAACAATACTTGAAGTTGATTTCAGGTCTTGAAATTCAAGGAAATACTGAAGAACTGTCCCTCTGGAGGAGAATAGAGATATAACAAATGCAATGCAGGATGATGCAAAAATAATTCAAAATTTTCAGTTTATATTGTAAATAAAAATGTATTAAGGTAAAAATGTAGAGTAAGGGGGATGGTTTTTGACTCTGATCAAGAAAAAATTCTAGTCCAGTGATTTTAGGTGAAAAAAATTAAAAGAAAAAGTAAAATAAGAGAAAAATAAAAAAAAAGAAAGAAAAAAAGTAGAGTAAAATGTAAAATTAATAAATGACTCTATAGTACATTTATTTGATGAATACATAATCACATCTCAAAATGTGTCACTTGAAAATGCTTCAGAGTCTGGGGCAAATCAATTAGACCATAAATATTTGAGATAGCTGTATTACAAAACAGGAATAAATACTAGTATTTTCTGAAATTTAATAAGAACATTACTTGTAATAGCCAAGACATAGTAGTAACTTGTTTCCATTATTATATGGGTGAAAAAATAAAATTGGCTTGTATATAGAATAGATTTATACTCAGGCATAAAAAGGAATGAAATCTTGTTATTTGCAACAATGTGGATGGATGTAGAGGGTATTATGCTTAGTGAAATAAGCCAGGTGAAGATAGACAAATACCATATGATCCATTTAAATTTAAAATCTAAAAAAACACAGCAGATAATGAAAAATATAATAAAATAGAAACAAACTTGTCAGTACAAAGAATAAACTGGTGATTTCCGGAGGAGAATGGTTAGGGTGAGAGGAAAAATAAATGAAGGGGATTAGTGGGCACAAGTTTCCAGTTATAAATAAGTAAAACATTTAGGTGAAAAGTACAGTATAAGGACTATTGTCAATACCATTTAAAAATCTTACTGGCAGATGGTAACAAGGCTCATCATGGTGACCATTTATTTATATAAATGTCAAAGTACTATGTATAGAAAATTCATAAAATACCTAGGAAAATATGTAACCAGTGGTGAAAGAACTCTACTCTGAAAACTAGGACATTGATAAAAATAAATTGAACAATACAAATAGAACAGACAAATATACATTCTCATGGATAAAATGAACTGATATTGTTAAAATGGCCATACTACCCAAAATAATCTGCATGTTCAATGCAATGCCTATCAAAATACCAAAGGAAATTATCAAAAAACTAAAGCAAATAATCCTGAAATTTAGATGCAACCACAAGAGACCCTGAATTGCCAAAACCATCCTGGAAAAGAGCAAGTATTTCAGCTAAGTAAGCCTGGCTTATCTTGTATAATAAAATAAGAACACTAGAACTTAACTGAACATTTGCTTCAGTGGTATAGATGGGATATATACTCAAAGTTACAAGAATGTACCTAGAATGTGCTTGAATAGCATCAATACTATTATGTACTTCAAGAAATAAACTCTCTTTATGTAGAGATAGATATTTCACATGAGTAAAATCCAACCTTTTTATTTTATAACCGAAAGAACTAGATCCAGAGAGTAAAAGAAAATCAGGTAAGTCAGAAAACACATTGATTATGAGACTTATTAGAAAAATGCATCACTGGTCATTTCAGTTATAATATTGTGACTTTGTATTTGCCTTTAATTTTTGTCAAGTGCATTTAGATTTTTGGCCTTGTAATTTTGTCACAAATAGGTCACTGGATGACCCTTAAGAAAAACTATAAACTTTTTTTATTTTATACACATTCAGACACTAACCATGATAAGAGGTTAATCATGAATAATGAAGGAAAAGTGTACAAAGATATAACTTCTGGAAGAAATAATTCCAAAAAATACAATGAGTCTGATTATTAATTCCATAAAAACCTAATGCATCTTCTTGCAGACTCTTGAGAAATCTACCTTCTGCCCAATATGCAGCCAAGGCAGCTCTTCTGCTCACAACACAGTGAGCATCTCGGTGTCACAATGCTGGCCTGTTGCAAAGACCAGGTTACACATACATGCCTCATTCAGTCTCAGATGATTTTCCCTCATCAGGCAAAGTACCCATCAGAGAAGATGATTTAAAGAAGTTGTTAGGTGAAGAGATAGATTACCATTTTCTGTGATGGATACTGTGTCTTAGATTACAACGGTAATATCCTAACATGACTTGAATGTCACACTTGTAATATGGGCCTTATGATGAAACATTCAGCTCATTCAATGTACACACAATTCTGTCGCATACTGAGAGTGACACAGTGAGAGGTCCATAAGGCTGACATGCACTGAGAAAGAGTAAAACTGGGCGTGTGTTACAAACACAGACTAGCTGATTCTAATAGAAATCAGTATGTACTAATGGAAGCCTTGAAGACTTAGCAAGAAACTGCTGTGAGTCCTTGCCTTCTCTTGTCCCATACCAGGTGAATAGAGTGGAGGACATGACCAGCCTCACGGCACTGATGGGCTTCTTCCTCCTGGAATTCTCTGGCACCAGGGAGCTCCAGGTTGTACATGCCTTTCTGTTCTTGCTCATTTACGTCACATCTCTGCTGGGGAATCTTCTCATCATCATCCTTGTCACCTTGGACCACTGTCCTCACACCACTATGTACTTCTTCCTGAAGAACTTATTGTTCTTTGATGCTTGTTTAATTTCTGTCACAGGTCCAAAACTTATTCTGGACTCTCTAACCCACAGGAGCCTCATTTCTTTCCCAGGATGTGTAGCACAGGTCTTGCTGGTGACTCACTTCACAGCATCTGAGCTGTCCAGTCTAACGTGCATGTCTTATGACCACTATGGGGCCATCTGTCACCTATTGCATTATGACACCATCATGAGCAGGGCTGTCTGTGTGAAGATGGCCACTGCCTCTTGGTTTACTGGGAGACTCTTTGGAGTCTTACACTCAGCTGGAACATTTTCCTTATCTTTTTGTGACTCCAGATAAGTCCCTCAGTTTTTCTGTGATGTGCCCTCCCTCCTGAAAACTTCTTGTTCAAAAACACACATTACCATTGATGTTACTGCAGGGTTTGCAGTCACATTTGGAATTTTACGTTTGGTTTGTATTGGTTATTCATATATTTGTATTTTCAGTATAGTGTTCAAGATGCAGTCATTACCAGGAAAGTCAAAAGCTTTCTCCACCTGCATGCCCATTTCATAGTTGTGCCTACATTGCTTATAACAGGCCCAACTGCATATCTGAAGCCTGTTACTAATTCCCCAAATCAGGTAGATTTTTTGTTGAGTGTGTTCTATTCTGTATTGCCTCCTTCTCTGAATCCTGTAGCATATAGCCTAAGAAACAAGGAAATCAAGGCAGCTTTGGGGAAGAGTCTATGGAAATTTTATCATTACAGGTTTTATAGGACAATCAATAGAACTAATACATAGCAGGATTAAACTCTATTTTTACAAGTTCATAAGGATTTTGTGACCTAGTATAAATACTTTAATAACACTATTAAATGATGTATTTTACTTAAAGATACCAGAATAGGGTTCGTGATTATTAATCAACTGTGATTATCTTTGAACATTTGAAAAGATGAATACTTGTTACTTAGAGAACACTTTACTAAAATCAGCTTCAGAAACACTACTATAAGTCCCTGGAGAGTCTGCCAGGGTGTCCCTGCCCTTATCACTGATACCTGTGAATATATCTTGCTTGGCTAATGTGACTTTGAGAGTATGGTTAAAGTAAGGAGCCTGAGATGAGATTTCACTGGAGGTTCCAGATGTACTTAATGTAGTCATATAAACATTTAAATGTGAATGGTTTTTTAGCCATTTAGCAGTAACAAAATTTAATGGATAATCACAAAATACCCAACAGAGAAAAGTCAAGGACTGGAAGGCCTCACTTGTGAATTCTGCCAAACATGTAAGGAAGAGCTAATACCCATTCTTCTTAAATTATTCCAAAAAGTAGAAGAGGAGGATGTATGTCTGAACTAATTCTCTCAGGCTAGCATCATCCTAATACAAAAGCCCAGGACACCACAAAGTAAGAAAATTATAGACCAATATCCCTGATGAAAATAGATGGAAAATCCTCAAAAAAATATAAACAAACACATTTTAAAAATTCATTAAAAGGGTCATTCTTCACAACTATGTGGAATTTATTCTAGAGGTTCAAGAAGAGCACAATATTCATAAATCACTGTGATAACCCACATTAACAAAAGGAAGGATAAAACTATACGATCATCACAGTAGATGCTAAAACACATTTGATGAAATTAAATATCCATTCATGATAAAACTCTATATCAAGTGGGTACGGATGGGACATACCACAACATAATAAAAGCCATATATACAAATCCACAGCAAACATCATACTCAAACTGAAAGCTTTTCCTCTAAAATCAGAGACAGAGGAAGGATACCCTCTCTCATCACTTTCATTCAACATAACACTGGAAGTCTCTGGGGCAGCAATCAGAAAAGAAAAAGCATCAATATTTGTAAGGAAGAAGTTAAATTAGATTACTTACAGATGACATGATAGCATATATGGAAAACTCTTAATATTCCTCAAAAAAAAAGAAAAATATTAGAACTAATTACTGGATTGAGTGAAGTCACAGGATACCAAATCATTTGCATTCTTATAAACTAACAATGAGCAAGCAGAAAGAAAAATCAAGAAAACAATTTCATCCACAATTGCAAAAAGTAAAAAACTCTCTGCCCCATTAAAGGAAGATGAAAGTGAGAGACTGCCTGTTCAAAAGGGCCACCTCACTCTCTTGGGATGAAATATCATATAACCCTGTAGTTCAACTTCTAGGAATTAACCCAAAGAAAACGAAATCCTAGATTTGAAAAGATACATGCACCACCATGTTTATTGCCACATTATTTGCAAAAGCCAAGATATGGAAGCAACCAAGGTGTCCATCAATAGATGAATGGTTAAAGGAGATGTGATACATATACACAAAGGAATATTATTCAGCCATAGGAAAGAAAGAAATCCTGCCATTTGCAACAACATGGATGGGCATAGATGGTATTACGTTAAGTGAAATAAGTCATGGAGATAAAGACAAATACCATATGATTTCACTTATTGTTTAATAAAAAAGAAAAAAGATATGAACAAAATAGCAGTGGACTCACAGACACTGTTAAGTGACTGGTGGTTACCATGGGGGAAGGGGGACAAAAATTCTCAATCATAATATAATTTGGTCATGGGGATGGTGGTACAGCATAGGAAATAAAGCCAATGATCCTCTAACATCTCCCTATGTTGACAAATACTACCACATGTTTCCATTTTCAACACAGTGCTGAGGAGGCAATCCTTACAAGGACAGTCAAAAGCCGTCTCCACCTTCCTGCCCCATCTCACAGTTGTGACAACATTTCTTATAAGAGCTAACACTGCCTATCTGAAACCTGTTCCTGATTCACCACATCTTGTGGATTTTTTAGTGTCTGTGTTCTATGCTGTGTTGACCCCATTCCTGAACCCAGTAATATACAGTCTAAGAAACAAGGAAATCAAGGCAGCTTCGAGGAAGTTTGTATGGAAACTTTACATGATTTTACAGGAAAATAATAGATTTAGTATTTAAATTGATTGAATTATACTTTTTACTATACTTTTGTGACCTAGTATAAATTATTTAATATGTATGTTAAATGCAATGTTATTTTAAGATACAAGAGGAATATTCAGGAATATTAATAAACTGTGATTTTCTCAAAAGAAGAACACTTACTGCTTTGAGTGTGATCCACTCAAAACAGTCTTTCTGAAACACTGCTGTAAGCCTCTGAGTGTCTGCCAAAGATGCCCACGCCCTAATCTTTGGCAGGTATAAATATGATTCCTTACATAAAAAAGGAGACTTGGGTGATGTGCTAAACTTAGGAAACTTCAGGAGATTACACTGCATTATCCTGATGGGCCTAATGTAGTTATGTAAATACCCTGATGTGGATAACTTTTCTAATCTATGTCCAAAGTGAGATAACTATTAGGAAGAAGGAAGGTCTTACATTGTACTGTTGGTTTTTAAGATGGTTGGTGGCTATGAGCCAAGGAATGTGGGCAGACTTTAGAGGGTGGAAAATACAAATAAATGGATTTCCATCATAACTCTAGAAAGGAATGCAAACATGCCAGCTAATCCCAGATTTTCACCCGAGTGACCAGGCTTGGATTACTAAATGATATCACTGTAAAATAATAAAACTGTTTTAAGCCACAGAATTTGTGATGATTTGTTACAACAGTGATAGTAAACAAAAGCAAGCCTCTAACCTCCCTTTTTAAATAATTTCATAATTTGAGGTTTTTACCTCATTACCCCCTGCACCCCCTTAGCCTGTCCCTTGTCCACTCCCAAGGTAACCATCTGTCCTTTCACTCTGTTTATGATGCTATTTGTTGTTGGTTTATTTTGTTTTATTCTGGTCCATCCATTAAGTGAAACCGTATGGTATTCTTTCTCTTTCTTATTCCACTTAGTTAGGACCCTCAGACACACAAAAAAAATGTTTACCATCAATAATCTGCAGGGGGAAGAAAATCAAGTCTGAAGGAATAATTAATCATATTGTGTGGTAGTTATGGGGATGAAAGAGCAGATGAGATGGGCCTCTTAAACATCTGCATATGATCTCAGTTACCATGGTTTTTGATATGCAAGATAATCGAATGTTTAAAAAATATATAGACACATGGTTTCCTGTTGCAGATGTTAATGAGCCTATCTTTATTGGTTTATAAAAATGATTAAGTTTAGATACATGTCCCTGTTACCTAAAATATTAGGTTAAACTTTCATTAAAATATTCCAGACTTACTTCAGCTCATAGGTTAGGTTTAGTTTTTCTGGAGACAAGAGCTTATACATTTCATAGCATGGACTGGAGAAGTTCAGTTATGTTTACAGATTCTATAAGTGTTTGTTGTCCAAATCTTGGAAAGTGTGAGAAAACAGATTTCATTAGTTGCAGCACAGGAGGCAGGACGGTAGTTTTGAGATGATTCTTTAGAGCCGTTATAATGTTTTCTTTCAGTTTTGAAGAGAAAGAGGAGAGAATGGGCTAAGTTCTTTCTAGGGCCGGTGGGAAATTTTCAGTTGGCCAATACTCCCATTTCTGGGACATTCTTTCCCAGTCTGAATAACACTTTTTTTTATATGTATTGCAGCAAGGTATCTTTTTGAGTTTATTATTTTAATTATATGGTTTTCATTTTCATACTTTATCTGGAGAGTGGCCTCAGCCATTATTCTCAACACCTTGGTTAATATCAGTTTGATTTATTGACATACCTCTTTTCATCCTGACTTGGACATGTGAGTTGTGAGATAGTTATTTATGATATATGATTGGACTCCCCTTTATTTTCTGTGCAATTTTGTTTCAGTATGTCATAAAACATTTATCTCCATAACATATTCTTTGTCTAATGATTATGCCATATATTAAACAGAGCAATAATGCTAATAACTACCTAACAGTAATTTGGTACTTTTAATGACTTTCTAAGTGTAATTCTATTCTTACATGCTACAAGGAAAATTACTAAACAGTACAAATTATAATTAAATGCATTACAACAAGCCATAAAGTTTGAATTTACATCATTGCAGTTTTAGATAACAGTACAAATTAATTTTTCCATTACATTATTTTATATGCTTACCCTCATAGTCATGCTCATATTTCTCTCATTAACATTCCACAAGCTTCATATGGAACTCTTCATAATGGCAAGAACTCATACTGAAGACTGTCCCCGGGGAGGTGAAAGAACAATAAATAAGTAGATAAATATGTACAGCTGCATGAAACAAAAACCACACAACAAAGTATGTCATCAACAAAATTAAATGGCAAGCTTTTCAATGGGAACATATATTTTCAAATGATATATCTGACAAGAGTTTAAAATTGAAAATATATAAAACTACTTAGTTTGCAAGATCAAAGAAAGCAATCTGATATAAAAAAGTCAGAGAACATGAAAATACATTTTTTCAAAGGCATACAGGCTCAGCATCACTTATCATCAAGAAAATGCAAATCAAAAGCACAATGGGTATACTTTACTAAGGATGGGTATTAGCTCTTTAAATGTTTGATAAAATTCAAATGTGAAGCTACATGGTCCTGGTGTTTTGTTTATTGGGATATTTTTGGTTACCCATTCAACGTTTTTAGTGGTAATTAGTCTGTTTGAATTTATGTTTTTTTCCTGAGTCAGTCTTGGAAAGCTGTACATTTCTAGGATTGTGTTTATTTCTTCTACATTGTCCAGTTTATTGGCAAATAATTTTTCATAGATTTCTTTAGTAATAATTTGTATTACTGTGGTTTCAGTTGTAATTTCTCCTCTTTAATTTCTGATTTTGTTAATGTATGTCCTTTTTTAATTGGTAAACTTGGCTAGTAGTTTTTTTTGTTTGTTTTCAAAGAACCAGCTCTTGGTTTCATGTTTTCACTATTTTATTACTCTCTATTTTATTTATTTCTGCTATGATGTTTATCATGCCCTCCTTCTACTAACTTTGGGTTTCATTTTTTCTTCTTTTTCTAGTTTCTTTAGCCGTGAGGTGAGGCTTTTTATTGGGGATTTCTTTTTGTTTCTTGAGATAGGTCTGTATTGCTATATATACTTCCCTTTTATAACTGCTTCTGTGGCATCTCACAGATTTTGAACTGCTGTATTTTTTTCATTTCCCTGCATTTTTCATTGATCCCTTGATTATATAGAAAAATGTTGTAGGCTTTATTTTTCTTTATGTACTTGATTTCTAGCCTTATATCATTTTAATCTGAAAAGATGTTTGATGCAGTTTCAATCTTTTTTATTTTACGGAGACATTTTTTGTATCCTAATATTTTATCTATTCCTATGCACTTCAGATAAATGTGTGTCCTGCTACTTTTGGGTGGAATGATGTGTATATATCTGTAAAGTTCATCTTCTCTAATGTGTCTTTCACCATCTCTGTTTCCTTATTTTCTGTCCAGACGATCCATCCACTGATGTAAATGGGGTGTTAAAATCTCCTAATAGGGATGAATTGCTGTCTGTTTCCACATTGATGCCTTGTAGCATTTGTTTTATATTTGTAGGAGCCTGTGTTGAGAGTATAGATATTTACAATTTTATATCCCTTGCTAGACTGATTCCTTTACAATAATGTGATTCCCTTACTTGTCTTTTGTTGCTTTCCTTGTTTTGAAGTCTATTTTCTCAGGCACAAGTACTGCTATTCCTTCTATTTTCTCTGATATATTTGCATGAAATATCTTTTTCCATTGCTTCACTTTTAGTCTATGTATTACTTTATGTCTGAAACGGTCTCTTGTATGCAGCATATAGATGGGTCTTGTTTGTTTTTCCATTCTGACACCTTATATCTTTGGATTGGGTCATTTCAGTCCATTCATATTGAAGGTAATTATTGTTAGGTATATACTTTTGCCATTTAATTAACTGTTTTCTGTTGCTACTCTAGTTCATCTCTGTTTCTTTCTTCCTTTCATACTGTTCTCTTTTTATTTGGTGGTTTTCTTTGGTGTTATGCTTAGATTTTTTTTTCTTTCTATATTTTGTGGATCTGTTAAAGGCTTTCAGTTTGTGGTTACCATAAGATTCATAGATACTTTCTAAATGTATAACAGTTTGTGTTAAGTTATGGATACTCTATTTTGAACACAGCCTAAAGGTACTATTTTTCATTCTTCTTCCTCCTCCTCACTTTGTGTATAACATGTCATAATTTACATCTTTTGTTTATCCCTCAACTGATTTTGCGTATAGTTGGTTTTATTGCTTTTGTTTTTCTTAATTTCATACTTGTGTAGTAAGTAATTGGTCTACATTTACTATAGGATTTACTATTTACTATTTATCCTGCTTCCTATAGGATTATTTTCACTGTTGAAAATTACATAGGTTTAATAACATTTCTATTTACAGAGTCTTTAATATAGCTGGTTTAGTAGTGGGGGATATTTTAACCTTCATTTATCTGGAAAGCTTTTGATCTCAGCTTCAATTCTGAATGATCAACTTGCAGATAGAGGATTCTTGGTTGTAGGTTCGTCCCTTTTAATACATTAAATATTTATTGCCACTCCTTTCTGGCCTATAGAATTTCTGCTCAGAAGTCAGCTGATAGCCTTATGGAGTTTCTCTTATATTTAACTGTCTTCCTCACTCTTGATGCTTTTAAAATTCCCTTCTGATCTTTAATCTTTGCAATTTTAATTATGTATGTATTGGTATTTTCTTCCTAGTGTTCTTTTTTTAGGTGATCGTTGTGCTTCCAGGATCTAAGAGTCTATTTCCTTCCCCAGATTGTGGAGGTTTTTAACTATTATTTACTCAAAGAGATTTCCTACTCCTTTTTCTTTCTTCTCTTTCTGGGACCTTATAACATCACTGTTGTTGCATTTGGAGCTGTCACACAGCTCTCTTCCCATCTTCTCATTTTTAGAAATTTTTTTATTCTCTGTGTTTGTCAGCTTGGCTACTTTCCATTCTCTATCTTCCATCACGTTGATTATTTCCTTTACTTCCATTAGTCTGTATTCATTCCCTATTTTATTTCTTATTTCAGTTATTGTATTCTTCAGCTCAGAGTCACTTGTCTTCATATTTTCCATGTCTTTGCTGATGTTCTCACGAGGATAATCAATTATTTTCCATAACTCAGTGAACATCTTTATGACTATTACTTTGAACTCTTTTTCAAGGTGATTGCTAATTTATCTTCCACTGGGCCCTATGTCAGGTGTCTTCTGTCCTTCTGTTTGTTACATATTCCTCTGCCTCCTCATTTAGTCTGGGTTTCTCTGTTTCTTCATTGGTCCCAGACAACATAGCGATACCTCCTTGTCTAGAGTGCTGCGACTGTATGAAGTGTGCATCCTGTGGTGCCCAGGAGCTGGAGGCTCTTTGCTCGCCAGTGTCTGGTTTCCTTTCAAGGGCTCTGCAGCTCCTGTTGCTGTGCTGTGGTTGAGGGCCCACCTTTCTCCCTGCCTGTCAGTAGTAGGAGATCGCTGTCAGCATGGGCTGATGGCTCTCCTCTGCCAACCCTTCCTGTGATGTCAGAAGCTTCTACTGGAATTCCTTTTGGGCAGCTCTACCCTCTGCCTGCTGGTCAGCAACAGTGGTCTACTGATGGTCCAAGCAGGCCAGGCAGGACCAGTGCACAGGAAATAAACCCAGGTTAGAGATCAAAGTTTTACAGCATTCATGTAATCTATCCTCTTTACCTTACAATGAAAAGAACAAAGGCCAGAGAGGGCACAAAAATCTCCTAAGTTTTAAACAAAAACACATTCATTAGAGTGGTTTTTGGAAAAAAAATGACTTTTTGTCCTTTTCCGGTTATGACATCCTAACACCATGTTTGACTTATTTGGTGCATTTTGTCTCTGGGTATTTTAATAGTGTGACAACTAGGACTTTTGGGGAAGCATTAGATCAACTCTTCTATCTGCATCACAAAAGTTCCAAATTGAGAAATAATTTAAATCATACTGCAGATTTCCAAGCCATAGAGAGACCAATGAACAGCAATATATAATAAATATGATGAGCAAAAATCATTAGATCCAAATATTTTGGAACTTTCAGAATTGTATATTAGTTCAATATTCACCTTGTCAAATGATTTACATCACAAAACTTTATTCACTCTTGATTAAAATACATTAAATAAACCACACTGTACAGCACTATTTTGCCATGTGAGGAAGTCCACAAGCATATTTCCAGTGACACACCAGGGAAAGGGTCACAGCCCTAGAGCCAGAGTGTGAGGAGTGAAATATTCATGCCTTGGCCACATGCCAATGGTCACTGCAGGTTAATAAGTTTTCAAACAGAAATGCACTCATGGGTCCCAAGAGAATTATGCTCATATCCTGGTCCACTGTTTTCTCAAAGAACAATATGTAACAAATTGAAGATTACTTGATGGCTTTGAAACACAAAAGAAGGACTTCAGACAACATCGACTCCTTTATCTTCTCCCTGATACCATGGATAACAGCATGTAGGAGCTATGTAGGAAATTACGAAGTGGGAATCAGCAGAACATTAGAATTTTGAATTGTCAGGCAAGTAGGTGTGCTGGGGCTTCCTAAGTCTGTAGGAAAGTAAGTGGGGGGAAAGCCTCCCTAAGCTACATGTGACCAGCTGTTGCAAGGATTCCTTTGTCTTTGAAAAAGTAAATGTCAAGCACTTAGCTGAAACATACAACATCCAAATTTCCTCTGAAGTATTTGCTTTTCTTACGTCAAGATTTTATTCCTCTTAGATTGCCAGTTAGGACAGCAGGCTGTGTGGCAAGTGTCAGAGTCTCTGTCCACAGTGTCACCAACTGGTGTCATGTGTGAGCGGATGTGTGGGAGTGATCATCCCAATGCACATTATCAGGAATGTATGAATGCCTCACCCTTTGTCATGGGCCTGGGAATAAATGTAAATCTTACAATAAACATTAAGAGAATCTCATTATACATCCTCACTAGGAAATCTTAGGTTAAAAAAGTTAACATTGACTTGTCACTAATCTTGAATAGAAAATCGTAATTTGATAACTGGAAAAAATATACATAGCAAAGAGAGTCTTCTCTTTCACTGTTTATATATGTTTTTATATACTTTGGGTGTTTACTCCTTGTCAGATAAATCTTTGACAAATACATTCTCTCATATCATAGTTTGTCCTTTTGTTTCATTAATGATGTCCTTTGCTGTAGAGAAGTTTTTCTAACAAAAATTAGCAAGTGTTGGTAAGGATGTGGGGAAAAGGTGGAGGGAATGCAGTTGGGACAGACAGTACAGTAGAAAACAGTATAGAGGTTCCTCAGGAAATACAGAAATTCCATATGACCCAGTATCTCTACTTCTAGGAATTTACCCAATAAAACAAAATCTCTGATTTATAAGTATATATGCCCCCCTATGTTATGGCCACATTATTTATAATAATTAAGACATGGAAGCAACAAAAATGCCTATCAATAGATGAATGGATAAAGAAGATGTGATATGTACACTCAATGGAATATTATTCAGCCATAAAATGAAAGTAATCCTGCCATTGCAACAACATGGATGGACCTAGAGGGTGTTATGCTCAGTGAAATGAGCCAGGAGGAGAAAGACTAATACCATATGATTTCCCTTATAGGTGGATTCTTAAAACAAAACAAAGAAAATGAACAAAACAGCAGTAGACTCATAGACACTGAGGAGTGACTTGTGGTTATCATAGGGGAGCAGTTGATGTGGGTGGGGTGAGTGAAGGTGATAAAGAGACACAAAAATCTCAATCATAAGTTGGTCATGGGGATGGTATTGCAGCATGGAAAATATTGTCAATGATTCTGTAACATTTTCCTATGTTGACAGATAGTAACTGCAGTAACTGGGATGAGGATTTAATAATGCATGTAACTGATGAATCACTGTGTTGTATATTTGAAAGCAATATTGTATATTAGCTATACTTTAATACAAAATTAAAAATAAAAAGGGCTGATGATCTGAATAGACATATTTCCAAAGAAGATATTCATATGAAAAATGCTCAGCATCACTGATCATCAGGGAAATGCAAAACAAAGTCACAGTAAGACATCACCTCATGTCTTTAAGAAGAGTTAATTTCAAAAAGACAAGAATTAACAGTGTAGGTAAGGATATGGAAAGGAAATCTTTGAGCACTGATGGTCAGAATGTAAATTGGTTCAGCCTCTATGGAACTGTTAAGAGGTTACTTAAAAAAATTAACACACAATTATCACATGACCCAGCATTTCTACATCTGAGTGCTTATCGTCTGACAATTAAAACATTGACATGAAAGGATATATGCATGCCTGTTATTCACAGCATTCTTAGATATTATAATCCATTAACATTAAAATGTATGTTCTTCTCTTCATAATTTTATTTAAAGTTAACCATACATTGTTTAATAATACATGTTAGTATTTTAGATGCACAAATATATGTACTGAGGAAATAAATAATATGTATGAATATCTTATTTATATGTGTGTTATGATCACATCTCTGTTAATTGTAAAATCAATTTCACTTCTGTATGTACATCAGTTTCTAACTTTATATATTCATGGCAAATTCCTAAAATAATTATGTACTTGATTGAGAATTTTGAATCATCTGTCTTTGTTATTTTCTATTATGTTAGAGTTTTACAGCATTTTAAGAGTTTTATTGAGATATAACTTAATAATTTGAAATAAACATGTGGATGGATTTTAGTTCATCCACATATTTTTGTTCCCATCACCACAGTCAATCTGAGAATATTTTCATTGTCTCCAGAAGAAAGCCCCCACCCTTCAGCCATCAACCCTTTGCCCTCCCACCAGGATGCCCACACCTCTCGGCCTTTGCAAACACAAATCTATTTCCTGTGTCTGAAAACACCCCACTCTGGAAATTTCAAGTAAATTGAATCATATAATGTGTGATACTTATATTTTGATTTTTTCATTTGAATACATTGACATCTGTAGGCCATTTTAAAACCTATAATAGTATTTCTGAAGACTGCTTTACTTGAACACACTCAAGGTAACATGCAGTTCTTGTAGGTTCTGAAATAATGACAATTGATTATCATAAAACTATCAACATTATTTTAGCATTTCAAATAAAATAAGCATAGAGATAGCAAGGTCTGCCCTAGATTACAAAAAAGCTATATAATTTGTTAAATGGAATTTAGCTTTATAGATAGTAGTTCCAGTGTTTTCTCCCAGAGAATCTATCATGGCTAGTTTCTATAGATTCTTGCACAAGCTGCCTTTATTTCTTTGTTTCTTAGACTGTATATTACTGGGTTCAGAGATGGAGGGAACACAGTATAGAAAGCAGACACCAAAAAGTCCACAAGATTTGGGGAATCAGGGACTGGCTTCAGATAGGCAGTGGTGCCTGTCACAATAAATGTTGTCACAACTATGAGATGGGGTATACAGGTGGAAAAGGCTTTTGACCGTCCTTGTAATGACGGCATTCTCAGCACCGTCTTAAAAATGTAAACATATGAAAACCCAATGGACACCAAACAGAAAAGTGCATACATGACACCAACTGCCACACTAACATTAATGGTGAAATGAGTCTCTGAACAAGAGATCTTCAGTAGGGAAGGCACATCGCAGAAAAACTGAGGGAGTTTTCTGGAGCCACAGAAAGATAAAGAGAAAGTTCCAGCTGAGTACAAGACCCCAAAGATGCTCCCAAGGACCCAGGAGGCAGCTGCCATCTTCACACAGACTCCCCTGCTCATGAGGACAGCATAGTGCAGTGGGAGACAGATGGCCACATAGCGGTCATAGGACATGGCTGTTAGAAGGAAAAGCTCAGACCCAGCAAAGTGAATGACTAACAACACCTGTGACACACATTCTGAGTAAGAAATGAGGTTCGTGTGTGACAGACAATTCATAATAAATTTTGGTACTGTGACAGAAATGAGACAAACATCAATGGATGATAAGTTCCTCAGGAAGAAGTACATGGGGGTGTGAAGACAGTGGTCCAAGGTGACAAGGATGATGATGAGAAGATTCCCCAGCAGAGATGCCGTGTAAATGAGCAAGAACAGAAAGGCAAGTGAAACCTGGAGCTCCCTGGTGTCAGACAATTCCAGGAGGAAGAAGCCCGTCAGTGCCGTGAGGTTGGTCATGTTTCCGGAATCTCACTCTACAAGGGACGAAGGAAGATAAGGACACACATCAGTCTCATATTTGTCTTCCTTCTAATAATTCCTGCCTCATTCCTTTATGAATTCATCTATTTTGTGTTTATAAGACATGCATGTTTTAACTCTCCCTAATATATGTTAGGGTTTATGCCTTCCTCAAACTGCCATTTCTAATGTGTCAGAGTATATGCTAATGAGCACATTAGAGAAAGAAAAGGAAAAGGGCTTGATATATTTTTTGAGGAAATCTGTATCTTTACAAAATATATCCTGAGTTATTAGTTCAGTATTCTAAATAAAATAATTCATACAACACACTCAATTTAAAAGCAATTCAAATATGTAGAAGGTAATTATTGAATATGTCTATGTCACAGGACTTTTCTTAGTATCAGAGATTGTATTTATGGTTCCTTTGAAATTACCATATATAAAATGCTTATATTGCTTATAGTGCATAATTATATTGATCAAATTCAAATGTGTGAAATCGCCTTTATCCACAAAAAGTAAAAACACTTTTTTCATTTAGTTATATGAAAAAATATGTTACACTAATACAGAGAAATGAAATTTATGGTGGTCAGATGGAAAATGTGAGCAGGAATTTAATAACAATGGAATATCATTTTGATGGAAAATAATAGTAGTATTAGATGATAAATGAAAGAAGAATATGGAATATGGGGAAAAATCAACCACTACCTACAATCTGCTTATATATTTACTCACCCGTGTTCCTACTGATAGTCACACAATCTTGCATGTACACTCATTCCCACACTGTATCATATTTTTAGTGTCAAGATCGAACCACTCTTAACCAGTAAAATGGTTGAGAAAAATTTGACTATGATAAGTAGAAACAGAGCGACAGTTAATAGCATCACAATACAGACATGAATCCTTCAAAGATAATTTATTTAGTGTCTGAGAAAAATCAAAGGAAAGAAATATTTTATGAAGCACTATAAAATTATTTGAGTGGACAAAAATGTAACTTTCTATTAACATACAAATGTCAGTATCTACAAAATATCTATTGATGACTACTCTCTCAAAGAAAAACATGGGATCTCAAATGAATGCTCCAAATGTCAAGCCTTTTCAGATTCTTCAAAGGGAGGAGTAGACAACTATTCTAGATAAGACAGTAACACCTTTAGAAAGTCCGTGTTACAAGTGTGCCATTCACAGAGTGTTACAAAGTTAATTTGTGAGTCAAACCAAGAAGTCTGTCAAGGCAATGATGATTTCTCTCCTCATATAAGGACTTCTTTAAATTGACCTCTCTGAGGGAGATTTGCCTGGAGCAGATAAAATGCTGAGATGTAAGCAGCCAAGCATTTACTCTGGTGCTAGGCAACTGGGAAGCAGAGAAACCTGGAGACTTTTAAGGAGTTATTGACAGTGAGGGTCTCTGCCATCCAGATAGCACTAAACTAGATGTTAGTGAATTTTTACACAATCTTCAAGAAGGTACTATAGGTTTTTATTACATCCTTAGCCATAAATTCATAGGGTATATTGTTCTAGAATTAACTCTTCCCATACATGTCAGAAATCTGTGCTTTGCTTTTTTTTTTTAAGACTGCTCACAGTAACTCCCTTCTGAGAGGACATATTTAGAAGGTGAATTTGTGTACTGTCAACAAATAATAGTTTTTCTAATTCTTCTTCCAATGTCCTGTTCTTCACCCATTTGTAATGACCAAACCTACCCATACTTGACTAATATTAAAGACAAACAAGAGTTAGGGTGGCACAATTGACACAGGACTAAATGCATTTTTTCAATAACCATTGAAAGATTTTATTTTCTGATGCAGGAGATTTTCTTTTACTCTCCAGTTCTAGATCTTTCAGTTACAAAATGTAGACCCTGGATTTATGATTCCATGGAAAACTGCATCTCTAAACCACGTGTATAGCTTATACTACAAAATAATACTGATTGTATTCAAGTGTGTGACAGGCACTCTTCTAATTAATTTAAATATTAGATTGTAATCACGTTTGCACCTCACAGCAAAACAGTTACGTACCAATATAATCCCATTATATACAGGATAAATGAACTTAACTGAGCATACAATTTTGCCCTTTTTCCCACATATTAACATTGAAAGAGATGACTCTCTTAACTATGTACATTTTTTTCCCGCTTATCACTTATTACTTTCTATGCAAGATGATTGACATGTCAGTGTTAATTATTTGAGGCTAAGATTTCCTAATGAGGATGTATAATGAGATTCTCTTAATGTTTATTGTAAGATTTACATTTATTCCCAGGCCCATGACAAAGGGTGAGGCATTCATAATTCCTGATAACGTGTGTTGGCACCATCACTCCCACACACCCTCTCACGCATGACACCTGTTGGTGACACTCTGTGGACAGAGACTCTGACACTTGCCACACAGCCTGCTCTCCTAACTGGCAATCTAGGAGGAATAAAATCTTGAAGTAAGAAAAGCAAATACTTCAGAGGAAATTTAGATGTTGCATGTTTCAGCTAATTGTTTGACATTTACTTTTTCAAAGACAAAGGAATCCTTGCAACAGCTGGTCACATGTAGCTTAAGGAGGCTTTCCCCCCACTTACTTTCCTACAGACTAAGGAAGCCCCAGCACCCCTACTTGCCTGACGATTCAAAATTCTAATGTTCTGCTGATTCCTACTTCATCTTTTCCTACATTGCTTCTTCATGCTGTTATCCAGGGTATCAGGGAGAAGATAAAGGAGTTGATCTTGTCTGAACTCCTTCTTTTGTGCTTCAAAGCCATCAAGTAATCTTCAATTTGTTACATATTGTTCTTTGAGAAAACAGTGGACCAGGATATGAGCATAATTCTCTTGGGACCCATGAGTGCATTTCTGTTTGAAAACTTATTAACGTGCAGTGAGCAGTGGCATGTGGCCAAGGCATGAATATTTCACTCCTCACACTCTGGCTCTTGGGCTTTAGCCTTTTCCCTGGTGTGTCACTGGAAATATGCTTGTGGACTTCCTCACATGGCAAAATAGTGCTGTACAGTGTGGTTTATTTAATGTATTTTAATCAAGAGTGAATAAATGTTTATGTTCTAAATTTTGTGACAAGGTGAATGTTGAGCATATCTATGCTTCTGAGAGTTCCAAAAAATTTGGATCTAATGATTTTTGCTCATGATATTTATACATATTGTTTTTCATTGTTCACTCTATGGTTTGGAAATCTGCAGGGTGATTTACATTATTTCCCAATTTGGAACTTTTGTGATGTAGACATAAAAGTTGCTCTAATGCCACTCCAAACCCCTAATTGGGACAGTTAAAATATCCAAAGCCAAAATTCACCAAATAAGTCAAACATGGGGTTAGGATGTCATAACTGGAAAAGGACTAAAGGTCATTTACTTTTTTTCAAAAATTACTCTAATGAATGTGTTTTTGTTTAAAACTCAGGAGATTTTTGTTCCCTCTCTGGCCTTTGTTCTTTTCATTGTAAGGTAAAGAGGATAGATTACATGAATGCTGTAAAACTTTGATCTCTAACCTGGGTTTATTTCCTGTGCACTGGTCCTGCTTGGCCTGCTTGGACCATCAGTAGACCACTGTTGCTGGCCAACAGGTAGAGGGTAGAGCTGCCAAAAAAGGAATTCCAATAGAAGCTTCTGACATCACAGAAAGGGTTGGCAGAGGAGAGCCATCAGCCCATGCTGACAGCGATCTCCTACTACTGACAGGCAGGGAGAAATGTGGGCCCTCAACCACAGCACAGCAACAGGAACTGCAGATCCCTTGAAAGGAAACCAGACACTGGCGAGCAAAGAGCCTCCAGCTCCTGGGCACCACAGGATGCACACTTCATACAGCCTAGCAATCTAGACAAGGAGGCATAGCTAGGCTGTCTGGGACCAATGAAGAAACAGAGAAACCCAGACTAAATGAAGAGGCAGAGGAATATGTAACAAACAGAAGGACAGAAGACACCTGACATAGGGCCCAGTGGAAGATAAATTAGCAATCACCTTGAAAAAGAGTTCAAAGTAACAGACATAAAGATGTTCACTGAGCTATGGAAAATAATTGATTATCTCAGTGAGAACATCAGCAAAAACATAGAAAACAGGAAGACAAGTGACTCTGAGCTGAAGAATACAATAACTGAAATAAAAAATAAAAAGGAGGGAATGAATACAGACTAATGGAAGTAAAGGAAATAATCAACGTGATGGAAGATAGAGAATGGAAAGTAGCCAAGCTGACAAACACAGAGAATAAAAAATTTCTAAAAATGACAAGATGCGAAGCGAGCTGTGTGACAACTCCAAATGCAACAACAGTGATGTTATAGGGTCCCAGAAGGAGAAGAGAGAAAAAAGAGTAGGAAATCTCTTTGAGTAAATAATAGTTGAAAACCTCCACAATCTGGGGAAGGAAATAGACCCTTAGATCCTGGTAGCACAAAAATCCCCTAATACAAAGAATACTAGGAAGAAAATACCAATGCATATATAATTAAAATGGAAAGTTTAAAGATCAGAAGAGAATTTTGAAAGCATCAAGAGTGAAGAAGACAGTTAAATATAAGAGAAACTCCATAAGGCTATCAGCCGACTTCTGAGCAGAAATTTTACAGGCCAGAAGGAGTGGCAATAAATATTTAATGTATTAAAAGGGAGGAACCTACAACCAAGAATCCTCTATCTGCAAGTTGATCATTCAGAATTGAAGCTGAGCTCAAAAGCTTCCCAGATAAATGAAGGTTAAAGTACTCCCCACCACTAAACCAGGTATATTAAAGACTCTGTAAATAGAAATGTTATTAAACCTATGTAATTTTCAACAATGAAAATAATCCTAAACAGGATAAATAGTAAATAATAAATCCTATAGTAAATGTAGACCAATTACTTACTACACAAGTATGAAATAAAGAAAAACAAAAACAATACAACCAACTATACACAAAATCAGTCGAGGGATAAACAAAAGATGTAAATTATGACATGTTATACACAAAGTGTGGAGGAGGAAGAAGAATGAAAAATAGTACTTTTAGGTTGTGTACAAAATAGAGTAACCATAACTTAACATAAACTGTTAAACATTTAGAAAGTATCTATGATTCTTATGGTAACCACAAACTGAAAGCCTTTAACAGATCCACAAAATATAGAAAGAAAAAAAAAATCTAAGCATAACACCAAAGAAAACCAATAAATAAAAAGAGAACAGTATGAAAGGAAGAAAGAAACAGAGATGAACTACAAAAGCAACCAGAAAACAGTTAATTAAATGGCAAAAGTATATACCTAACAATAATTACCTTCAATATAAATGTACTGAAATGCACCAATCCAAAGATATAAGGAGGCAGAATGGAAAAAGAAACAAGACCCATCTATATGCTGCATACAAGACACGGTCTCAGACATAAACTTATACATAGACTAAAAGTGAAGCAATGGAAAAAGATATTTCATGCAAATGTATCAGAGAAAATAGAAGGAATAGCAGTACTTGTGTTGGAAAAAATAGTCTTCAAAACAAGGAAAGCAACAAAAGACAAGTAAGGGAATTACATTATGAAAAAGGAATCAGTCTAGCAAGGGATATAAAATTGTGAATATCTATGCTCTCAACACAGGCTCCTAAAAATATAAAACAAATGCTACAAGGCATCAATGTGGAAACAGACAGCAATTCATCCCTATTAGGAGATTTTAACACCCCATTTACATCAGTGGATGGATCGTCTGGACAGAAAATAAGGAAACAGAGATGGTGAAAGACACATTAGAGAAGATGAACTTTACAGATATATACACATCATTCCACCCAAAAGTAGCAGGACACACATTTATCTGAAGTGCATAGGAATAGATAAAATATTAGGATACAAAAAATGTCTCCGTAAAATAAAAAAGATTGAAACTGCATTAAACATCTTTTCAGATTAAAATGATATAAGGCTAGAAATCAAGTACCTAAAGAAAAATAAAGCCTACAACATTTTTCTATATAATCAAGGGATCAATGAAAAATGCAGGGAAATGAAAAAAATACAGCAGTTCAAAAACTGTGAGATGCCACAGAAGCAGTTATAAAAGGGAAGTCTATATAGCAATGCAGACCTATCTCAAGAAACAAAAATAAATCCCCAATAAAAAGTCTCACCTCACGGCTAAAGAAACTAGAAAAAGAAGAAGAAATGAAACCCAAAGTTAGTAGAAGGAGGGCATGATAAACATCAGAGCAGAAATAAATAAAATAGAGAATAATAAAATAGTGAAAACAATGAAACCAAGAGCTGGTTCTTTGAAAAGATTTAAAAAAAACCACTAGCCAAGTTTACCAAATAAAAAAGGACATACATTAACAAAATCAGAAATTAAAGAGGAGAAATTACAACTGAAACCACAGTAATACAAATTATTACTAAACAAATCTGTGAAAAATTATATGCCAATAAACTGGACAACATAGAAGAAATAAACACAGTCCTAGAAATGTACAGCTTTCCAAGACTGACTCAGGAAAAAAACTTAAATCAAACGGACTGATTACCACTAAAAAAGTTGAATAGGTAACCAAAAATATCCCAATAAACAAAACATCAGGACCATGTAGCTTCACATTTGAATTTTATCAAACATTTAAAGAGCTAATACCCATCCTTAGTAAAGTATACCCATTGTGCTTTTGATTTTTCTTTTTCCTGATGATCAGTGATGCTGAGCCTGTATGCCTTTGAAAAAATGTATTTTCATGTTCTCTGACTTTTTTATATCAGATTGCTTTCTTTGATATTGCAAACTAAGTAGTTTTATATATTTTCAATTTTAAACTCTTGTCAGATATATCATTTGAAAATATATGTTCCCATTGAGAAGGTTGCCATTTAATTTTATTGATGACATACTTTGTTGTGTGGTTTTTGTTTGATGTAGCTGTACATATTTATCGACTTATTTATTGTTCTTTCAACTCCCCCGGGGACAGTCTTCAGAATGAGTTCTTGCCATTATGAAGAGTTCCATATGAAGCTTGTGGAATGTTAATGAGAGAAATATGAGCATGACTATGAGGGTAAGCATATAAAATAATGTAATGGAAAAATTAATTTGTACTGTTATCTAAAACTGCAATGATGTAAATTCAATCTTCATGGCTTGTTGTAAGGCATTTAATTATAATTTGTACTGTTTAGTAAATTTCCTTGTAGCATGTAAGAATAGAATTACACTTAGAAAGTCATTAAAAGTACCAAATTACTGTTAGGTAGTTATTAGCATTATTGCTCTGTTTAATATATGGCATAAGCACTGGACAAAGAATATGTTATGGAGAAAATTGTTTTACTACATACTGAAACAAATAAATGTATGTCTTCATTTGCACAGAAAATAAAGGGGGTCCAATTATGTATCATAAATAACTATCTCACATCTCAGATGTCCAATTCAGGATGAAAAGTGGTATGTCAATAAATCACACTGATATTAACCAAGGTGTTGAGATTAATGGCTGAGGCCACTCACCAGGTGAAGTATGAAAATGAAAAACATATAATTAAAATAATAAACTCAAAAAGATACCTTGCTGCAATACATATAAACAAAAGTGTTATTCAGACTGGGAAAGAATATCCCAGAAATGGGACTATTGACCAACTGAAAATTTCCCACTGGCCCTAGAAATAACTTAGCCCATTCTCTCCTCTTTCTCTTCAAAACTGAAAGAAAACATTATAACGGCTCTAAAGAATCATCTCAAAACTACCGTCCTGCCTCCTGTGCTGCAACTAATGAAATCTGTTTTCTCACACTTTCCAAGATTTGGACAACAAACACTTATAGAATCTGTAAACATAACTGAACTTCTCCAGTCCATGCTATGAAATGTATAAGCTCTTGTCTCCAGAAAAACTAAACCTAACCTATGAGCTGAAGTAAGTCTGGAATATTTTAATGAAAGTTTAACCTAATATTTTAGGTAACAGGGACATGTATCTAAACTTAATCATTTTTATAAACCAATAAAGATAGGCTCATTAACATCTGCAACAGGAAACCATGTGTCTATATATTTTTTAAACATTTGATTATCTTGCATACCAAAAACCATGGTAACTGAGATCATATGCAGATGTTTAAGAGGCCCATCTCATCTGCTCTTTCATCCCCATAACTACCACACAATATGATTAATTATTCCTTTGAACTTGATTTTCTTCCCCCTGCAGATTATTGATTGTAAACATCTTTTTTGTGTGTCTGAGGGTCCTAACTACTTGGAATAAGAAAGAGAAAGAATACCATACTGTTTCACTTAATGGATGGACCAGAATAAAACAAATAAACCAACAACAAATAGCATCATAAGCAGAGTGAAAGGACAGATGGTTACCTTGGGAGTGGGACAAGGGACAGGCTAAGGGGGTGCAGGGGGTAATGAGGTAAAAACCTCAAATTATAAAATTATTTAAAAAGGGAGGTTAGAGGCTTGCTTTTGTTTACTATCACTGTTGTAACAAATCGTCACAAATTCTGTGGCTTAAAACAGTTTTATTATTTTACAGTGATATCATTTAGTAATCCAAGCCTGGTCACTCGGGTGAAAATCTGGGATTAGCTGGCATGGTTGCATTCCTTTCTAGAGTTATGGAGGAAATACATTTATTTGTATTTTCCGCCCTCTAAAATCTGCCCACATTCCTTGGCTCATCGCCACCAACCATCTTAAAAACCAACAGTACAATGTAAGACCTTCCTTCTTCCTAATAGTTATCTCACTTTGGACATGGATTAGAAAAGTTCTCCACATCAGGGTATTTACATAACTACGTTAGGCCCATCAGGATAATGCAGTGTAATCTCCTGAAGTTTCCTAAGTTTAGCACATCACCCAAGTCTCCTTTTTTATGTAAGAAATCATATTTATACCTGCCAAAGATTAGGGCGTAGGCATCTTCGGCAGACACTCAGAGGCTTACAGCAGTGTTTCAGAAAGACTGTTTTGAATGGATCAAACTCAAAGCAGTAAGTGTTCTGCTTTTGAGAAAATCACAGTTTATTAATATTCCCAAATATTTCTCTTGTATCTTAAAATAACATTGCATTTAACATACATTTTAAATAATTTATACTAGGTCACAAAAGTATGATGCAATAGTGAAAAGTATAATTCAATTTAAATACTAAATCTATTATTTTCCTGTAAAATCATGTAAAGTTTCCATACAAACTTCCCCAAAGCTGCTTTGATTTCCTTGTGTCTTAGACTGTATATTACTGGGTTCATGAATGGGGGCAACACAGCAAAGAACACAGACACTAAAAAATCCACAAGATGTGGTGAATCAGGAACAGACTTCACATAGGCAGTGTTGGCTGTTATAAGAGATGTCGTCACAACTGCGAGATGGGGCAGGAAGGTGGAGAATGCTTTTGACCTTCCTTGTAAGGATGGCGTCCTCAGCACTATGTTGAAAACGGAAACATATGTATAACCTATATAACCTGTACAAAAAAGCCCATATACGACCCCAAATGCTACAGTAACATCAATGGCAGTGTGCATCTCTGAGCAAGAAATCTTCAGTAGGGAGGGCACAGCGCAGAAAATCTGAGGGAGTTTTCTGAGCTGCAGAAAGATAAAGGAAGGTTCCAGCAGAGTACAAGACCCCAAAGATGCTCCCAAGGACCCAGGAGGCATCTGCCATCTTCACAAAAACTCCCCTGTTCATCATGATGTCATAATGCAGTGGGTTACAGATGGCCGCACAGTGGTCATAGGACATGGCCGTGAGGATGAAGAGTTCATAAGTGACAAAGCGAACCGTGAACAAGAGCTGGAGCAGGAATCCTGGGAAATAAATGAGGGTCCTGTGAGAGAGAGAGTCCAGAACCAATTTTGGACCTGTGATGGAAATGAGACAAGCATCAAGGAACAATAAGTTCTTCAGGAAGAAGTACTTGGGGGTGTGAGGACAGTGGCCCAAGCTGACAAGGATGATGATGAGAAGATTCCCCAGGAGAGATGCTGTGTAAATGAGCAAGAACAGAAATGCAAGTGAAACCTAGAGCTCCCTGGTGTCAGGGAATTCCATGAGGAAGAATCCCATCAGTGCCATGAGGTTGGTCATGTCCTCCACTCTGTTCACCTAACATGGGACAAAAGAAGGTAAGGAGTCATATAACGTTCTTGCAAAGTCTTTAGCACTTCCATGACCACTTTTTCATTTCTGTTTAAGTTAATCTAGGTTGTGTTTCTAAGACATGCATGTTCTCATTCTCCTTAAATGCATGTTGTGCTTAAGAACCTCTCATTGTGTTACAGGCGTAAATGTTAGGGTGGCATATACACTGAGTGAGCTGATACTGAATATTCAAACAGCATTCTGTATCATGGGATGGACTTATTTATTGTGTCTGTGTCTTATCAAAATTTTCCTGACTCACTAGGTGAATTTTCTAAAACTACATTTGTATAACAAATTCAATTATTAAAGCAGTTCAAAAGGAGAGAAAGTAGTCACTGATTAATATTTGTAAAAGTAATAGCTTTTATTTTATTGTTTAAACATCTTATCAAAATATAGCATATAAACAGTATTGGTTACAGGTAAACAGTTCAGTAATTCATTCATTATATACATTATTTTATGTTCACCATGCTAATGCAGTTATCATCTGTCCCCATACAATGATTTACCAATATTTTTAGTTATATATTCCTGATGGTGTACTTCCATCCCTTTTTAGAAAAATTGTCTACTTCTTCTAGGTTATCCAGTTTGCTACCATTTAATTTTTCATAGTATTCTCTCATAATTCTTTGTATTTCTGTGGTGTCTGTAGTGATTTTTCCCTTCTGATTTCTGATTCTGTTTATGTGTGTAGACTCTCTTTTTTTCTTGATACGTCTGGGTAGGGGTTTATCTATTTTGTTTATTTTCTCGACGAACCAGCTTCTGCTTTCATTGATTCTTTCTATTGTTTTATTCTTCTGAATTTTATTTATTTCTGCTTTAATCTTTATTATGTCCCTCCTTTACTGACTTTGGGTCTCATTTGTTATTCCTTTTCTAGTTTCATTAATTGTGAGTTTAGACTGTTCATTTGGGATTGTTCTTCTTTCCTGAGGTAGGCCTGTATTGCAATATATTTCCCTCTTAACACGGCCATTGCTGCATCCCACAGATTTTGTGGCTTTGAATTACTGTTGTCACTTTGTCTCCATATATTGCTTGATATCTGTTTTTATTTGGTCATTGATCCATTGATTATTTAGGAGCCTGTTGTTAACCCTCCATGTGTTTGTGGGCTTTTTCATTTTCTTTGTGTAATTTATTTCTAGTTTCAGGCCTTTGTGATCTGAGAAGCTGGTTGGTACAATCTTTTTGAGTTTCCTGAAATTCTTTTTGTGGCCTAATATATGATCTACTCTTGGAAATGTTCCACGTGCACTTGAGAAGAATGTGTATCATGTTGCTTTTGGATGGAGTATTCTGTAGATGTTTGTTAAGTCTGTCTGTTCTAATATGTTATTCAGTTCCTCTGTCTCTTTACTTGTTTTCTGTCTGGTTGATCTGTCCTCTGGAGTGAGTGGTGTGTTGAAGTCTCCAAAAATGAATGCATTGCATTCTATTTCCCCCTTTAAATCTGTTAGTATTTGTTTCACATATGTAGGTGATCCTGTGTTGGGTGCATAGATATTTATAATAGTTATATCTTCTTGTTGGACTGACCCTTTTATCATTATGTAATGTTCTTCTTGGTTTCTTGTGACTTTCTTTGTTTTGAAGTCTGTTTTGTCTAATACAAGTACTACAACTCCTGCTTTTTTCTCAGTATGAGTTGCATGAAATACCTTTTTCCATGCCTTCCCTTTCAGTCTGTGTATGTCTTTGGGTTTTAAGTGAGTCTCTTGTAGGCAGCATATAGATGGGTCTTGTTTTTTTATCCATTTGGTGACTGTATGTCTTTTGATTGGTGCATTCAGTCCATTTACATTTAGGGGTGATTACCAATAAGTATGTACTTATTGCCATTGCAGGCTTTAAATTCATGGTTACCAATGGTTCAAGGGCAATTCCCTTACTATCTAACAGTCTAATTTAACTTACTTCATATATTATTACGAACACAACCTAAAGGTTCTTTTTTTTCCTCCTTTTTCTTCCTCCTCCATTCTTTGTATGTTATGAATCATATTCTGTACTCTTTGTCTTCCCTGGGGTTACATCTTTTTATCCTTATGAATACTTCCATCTATAGGAGTCCCTCCAAAATGCACTGTAGAGGTAGTTTGTGGGAGGTAAATTCTCTCAGCTTTTACTTATCTGTAAATTGTTTAATTCCTCCTTCAAATATAAATGATAACCTTGAAAAGTAAAGTATTCTTGGTTCAAGGCCCTTCTGCTTCATTGCATTAAATATATCATGCCAGTCCCTTCTGGCCTGTAAGTTTTCTGTTGGAAAGTCTGATAATAGCCTGATGGATTTTCCTTTGTATGTGATGTTTTTTCTCTCTCTAGCCACTTTTAAAAGTCTGTATTTGTCCTTGATCTTGCCATTTTAATTATTATACGTCTTGATGTTGTCTTCCTTGCGTCCCTTGTGTTGGGAGATCTGTGCACCTTCATGGCTTGAGAGACTATCTCCTTCCCCAGACTGGGGAAGTTTTCAGCAATTACCTCCTCAATGACACTTTATATCCCTTTTTCTCTCTCTTCTTCTTCTTCTGGTACCCTTATAATGCGAATATTGTTGGGTATGGATTGGTCACACAGTTCTCTCAATATTCTTTCATTCTTAGAGATCCTTTTTCCTTTCTGTGTCTCAGCTTCTTTGTATTCCCCTTCTCTAATTTCTATTCCCTTTATTGTCTCATCTACTACATCTAATCCCTTTTAAATCCCTCCATTGTATGTTGCATTTCAGATATAGAATTTCTTAGTGATTGAATCTCCAACTTAAATTCGTAACTGAATTCTTGAATATTTTTCTGTACCTCCATAAGAATGTTTATAATTTCTATGTTGAACTCTCAGGAAGTTTGGTGAGTTTGGTTTCATTTGGCCCTGTTTCTGGTGTTTGTGAGATTTTGGTCTGAACCATGTTCTTCTGATATTTCATATTTCTGCGTGGTGCCCACTGGTGTGCAGAAACTCCAGTATCTGGAGCTGCCCATCCCCTAGAGTGAGGTTGGGGGTCGTAGGGGAGTGGAGCTGGTGCCTGGGGGGAGGAAATGTCTGTTTCCTGATTCCCGTCTGCAGTGCCTTTCGCCAGTGTCAGAGCCAGTTGGCCAAACACAGACATGTAAACCTCTGTGGCTTTGCATCTCTAGCTGTTGTAGATGGTGCCTCCCTCTGGCTGGCCTGATGCCTGCACAGTGACTGCGGGTTTGCAAACAGGTGCCTGCAGGCTAGTAGGAAGGCTCGGCATGCTGTGTGTCACAGTGGGGGGCCTCAGAGCTGAGTAGGCAGCCAGGGGGATGGAGCACCTGAAGCTCCCCAAAGTTCACAACCAGCTGGGCAGAACCTGCCCAGGCAATCTTGTCCAGCACTCCATTCTCCTGCACAGCAAGCTCCATGCAAACCCCACCCCTTCAGCAGACCTCTGACTGCTAGGAAGCCTCTCAGACTCCCTGCCTTTCCTCTGACACAGAGCAGCTGTGTGTGGATCCCCTCCTCCACAAACGGACAGAATGTCAATTCCTCAAGCACTCTGCCTGTCCGAGCTCCCCAACGCCCAGGGCACCACACACTATAGGTTTTGGCTCACAGAGCCTATGTCCAGGGCTAGGTGTCCCCAACTTCCTGTTTTCCACCCCCTCCCACGCTCAGTTTCTTTTCCTCCCACCCGTGAGCTGGGTAGGGGAAGGGCTTTGGTCCCGCCGGATTGAGGCTTTCCTATATTACCCTTTTGCAAGGTCTGCTTTGTTCGTGAGGTCTGTTTTCAGTCTGGATCAGCCTTCTTTCTTGTTGCTGTTTTAAGATTAGTTGTATTAATTAGCTATATTTTTGTGCAATTTGTGGTTTGGGGAGGAGCTGTCCATCTCACCTTTCATGCTGCCATCCTGCAAGTCTGGGTTCTTATTTCTTGTATCCATAATGACTCATATTTACATATATTTTCTGCATCCAGTTTTTCTCTAAGGATAAGTTCCACTTTCCAGAATCTTATATATACAGATGTATATAAAATTTGTGATTTATGGCTGACCTGAAGAAGTTTCACCAAAACTTTGGGAACAATTTCAGTGGTGAGAGTGTGAGAAGGAAGGTGGTTAAAAATATATAGTGGTGAATTATAACCAAGCAGTGGTGAATTACAATTATTTTTCTTGAGAATTGAATATACTATCTCATAAATTTAAACATACAAATTAAGATTGTAAAAGGAAAAGAGATAGGATAAAAGTATAGATAGAGAATAAAGAAAGAGAAAGAGGGTAATAAAATGGACGATTAGGAGGGAGGTAGAGAGAAGCACAATATTTTGATAGAATAAACAAGAGTAGGAACAGAAAGCATTGGAAAGCACAGAAGACTAAAAGGGAGAAAAAGGAACTTGCCATCCAGAGCAGAAGGGAAGAAAATAATAGTAATCTCTTGAACATGAGATCATTTTAATATACTTTTATTTTTTTTCCCTGTATTCATATACTGAGAGGGGTTGGCAAGGACAGATTGAGCATTTCTCTGTGAGCACTCCTTCACTTTCATAGAATCAATCCTCTCCAGTACTGGTAATTTCCTGAGTAAAATGACAAGTGTTTTCAGGTTTAAAAGGCTCATAAGAAAATGTCAGTTTCCATTTGCAAGAACATGGATGGATAGTGTCAGCATTATGCCCAATGACATCAGCCAGAAGAAGTTAAAGGCAGAGAAAGACAAATACCATATGATTTCTCTTATTTGTGGAATATAAAAACAAAGTGAAACAGAAAGAACAAAAAAGCAGTAGACTCATAGACACTGAGAAGTGTCTGGTGATTACCATGGGAGATCGACAAGTTGGTATCAGTGGGTATGGAGGATGAGAGGGAAAAAGGGGCACAAAAATTTGCAATCATGATATAAGTTGTGCCCAAGTTGCTAGTCCCTGAGAGACCACCAAGGAGCCGATTCCGATGCAAACACAAAAGGGTCTTTTATTTCAAGCTCAAGCTTGGACTCACACCGGTCACCGACGCAGCACTTACAAAGTGAAAGCCCTGAGCCTGGGGTAGGCAAGCTTTTTATGCATTACAAGGTGCAGGAAGAAAGGAACTTGCACCTGGCCTCTGCTGATTGGATGATTTAAAGTAAGGGTGCCTTGTACATTCTTATTGGTTGAGTCCAGCTGATGCTAAGCTGCCAGCTGATGTAACATGTAAGGTATGTTATCTTTAAGGGACAGGAGAGCCTGGACCTTGACTGTCTGGACCTTGAGGTCATTGCTAGGGAACTATCTGGGGTGAGGATCACTGGAACAATAGGTGGTTTTTCCAGTAACTGGAACAAAGTTTTCTTAGAACTAGGTCGAGGCTGAGGCCTCCTTCTTAAGATGGCCTTTTTAAAATGGAGTTTCTCTTGCTCTCACAAAGTTGGTTGCAGGGATGGTGATACAGTATGGAGAATATAGCCAATGATTCTGTAACATCTTTGTATGTTGACAGATAGTAACTGCACTCGTGGGGTTGAGGATTTATTAATGTGGGTAACTGGTGAAGCACTGCATTATATATTTGAAACCAACATAAGATTGTATATCAATGGTACTTCAAGAAAAAATAAAAAAGAAAACGACAATTTCATGGCTTTTTTTCTTCAAACTTTGGATACCTTTGTAATAGACAGCATTGGCCTACTTTTAGGAAAGTATTAAAAAGTTTAACTCAAAATTCATAACTCAACATAACCTAGATCACATACCTCAACTTTTAAAGACTCTGTTGTTTCACTTGCTGGGGAATAAAACTTTAAACACTGTCTGCTTTCCCTGAGAGTTTGTTCAAAACTAGCAAATCATCCACCATTGTTTTGGCTCAACCTGTGTGCTTTAGGGATGGACAGGGTAGTTCGACCAGAGGGCATCCTTTAATGTCCCACTAATCCCCGCAATGTTTCACTTTGATAATGGGTTTTTCTCCCTTGGAGTGCTTTGTGCTGAAGACAATATCAATATAATAAAGCTTTGTCACATTGTATTGACACACATGTCCACAGCAATTCCACATAACTGAATAATAGTCTATATGCTGTGTTCCAACTGACCTCCAAGGGATCTCCAAAGATCAAGTAGGGTTCAGTGTATATGTTCCTGCACTGTTTCAATATCGTGTTAACAACATGTCTGTCCCCTTGAGCAGAAACAGAGGGTGAGAATGAAAAAATGAAAAGGAGAAGGAGAAAGAGAGAAAAGTTATTGCTTAGATGCCAGAAGAAAGAGAAATACCATATGATTTCACTTTTATGCAGAATCTAAATGCAAAAAAAAAAATAAACAAAACAGTAATTGACTCATAGACACTGAGAAGTGACAAGTGGTTACTAGGGGGAGGGTTTGGAGTCAGTGAGTGAAACAGGAGAAGGGGACAAAAGACACAAAATTTAAATCATAGTATAAATTAGTCATGGGGATGAGAGTGCAGAATAGGAAACATAGTTAATAGTTCTGTGACATCTTTCTATGTTGACAGTAAGTATACTAGTTGGGGTGAGCATTTAATAATGTAGATAACTGTCAAATCACTAGTTGTATAATTAAAACCAATACAATACTGTATATTAACTATGCTTCAATTAAAAAATATATCAAAAATAATTGCTTAGTCTATAATCATTATAATGTTTGCATTATCCAGTAAGATCAATAAGAACAACACTTAAAGAAAATTCTTATAAGAACATTTTCCCAAATATGTTTAGATTTCAATAATTTTAGTGGAGAAGGAAGTAAAAATGTAACAGATAAACAATTGGGGGCTTCTCATCAATTTTTTATAAAGAAAAAGCTCTTGTTTTCAAGAAATAGGAAAAGCTAGAACACTTCAAAAATTTTCCCACGTGCTTCCAGATTCCTGTTTCAAGTTATACCCATGCCTTTAAAACTCACAATGATTTTTACTAAGCTTCTCTGTCCTCTACATATCAGCATTTATTTCCTTTTTGAAAAATCCAACTTCTAGGAGAAATATATGTCCTTCATGTCCTGTGCCTCAGGCAATTATTTCCCCAGGAAAGGATGAGACATTTTGACCAATTATGAGTGGACCTTCATAGACTCTATGGTTTAGACACTTAGTTGTGCTTACATTCCATTTATCAGTTTCTAAGTCCTTGGAGACCCTACCATTAACTCCCAACCCAGATTGTAGGCTGACATCACTGCCCTTTACTCCAGTGAGACAAAAGATGATATCCCACTGCATTTCATTAGAAAAAACTCTTCTGCAACCTTTGAAGTATTTCTAATATGTGTATGACTATTGATCCTAAGATACTCATTTGCTTCTAAATCATCCAGCAATTTAAATGAAGGTCTGAGTCCACTAACCTTTACATTGTCTAACAATCTCAGTTAAGCTTCAGTGGAGAGGGACATTGAGAGACACAGTCCTCTAACTTTGGGATCGAAAGCATGGATTTTAATATGTTGAGCCACTGAATGCCTCATTGATTTTTCCTTTACATTGGTTTTAAACCAACTTCCACGGCGAATAACTTACCTTCAGATTCTCATTAATGAACCAGAGATGCCAGGGTCGAAAGTTCCCCAGAAGTCTTAATTTTTGGCATCTATAACAGTCTCAAGTGATGTCAGTGGCATTCTTATGAACACGTAAAATTTATGGCCCCTCTTGGGAGCAGCATTCTAATGAAACAGCAGTGTCTTCTCTATTTTGGGGATAAGTGGCATCTATTCTCAGAGTCTAGTCATCTAATGTTCTTATCTTCTAGAACATGCATAAATTTCAAACCAATGAATATGAATCTGTACATTGGTTTGTGCCAAATAATTGCCTCTCCATATATCCTGGACGGTAAACCTCCATGTTGCCTTCTTTATTTTTCTGTCACCTAGTAAAGCCTTGTTTGCTTTCCCACATTCATCAAAGTTGCTTTCTGGATGATGTCTTCATCCTCATTATTTCCTGATATCATGATTGCATTTAGTAGAAAACATAAGACTGTTAGCCCATTTGTATCAACTTATTAATTTCCAAATCCCTTGGAAGAATTTTTATTGAAATTAATTCTAGATCAATGTAGGGAACACTTACATATATACTAAATATAACAAGCAATAATATTGTATATTCCTCTACTTTAAAAAAGCATTTTAATATTCTCAGCAATGTACATAGATTGAGTACACAAGCCTTGCACAAATTTTGTTAAATCCATCACTCATACTTCATTTTCTGGTCCAAATGTGTTTTCAAGTGCTGTCATTAAAAAAAATCACAGACTTAGTGACTTAAACAACAGAAATTATTTCTTCACAGATGTGAAGCTTGAAGTTCAAGACCAAAGTGTGAGCAGAGTTGGTTTCCTCCAAGTTGTATCTCCTTGATTTGCAAAAGGCTACCTCTGTCTGTGTATTTATATGGGCACATCCGTCTTTGCAAAGTGCCCCTTGTGTTTCCCTGTGTATGCTAATCTCCTCTTCTTAAAAGGACAACAGTCAGATTGGAATAGGCCACCCCAAAGGCCTCACTTTAACCCAATTGTGCCTTCAAAGCCCTATCTCCAAACAGAGTCATTTTCTGATGTCCTGTGGATTAGGAGCTCAACACGTGAAATGTCTGAAGACACATTTAAACTCATAACACCATCAGTACATATAATGCACATAAAATCAGCATACAAATGAGATGTCTCCAAAAGAAATGCTAACATAAAAATTAGAAAGTATAGAATTGTAAATTTAAGTTTCTGAAAGGAAAATTTTACAGAAAGCAGATAAATTGAACATAAAGTGATAGAAATTATGCAGTGAAGGAGAAGGATATAAAAGATAATTTTCCACAAATAATTTGTAGACACAATAGCCAGTATTTCCTCGAATTTAATGGCATTGAACTCTGTAGATAAAAGGTACCAAATAAACACCAAGCAGAAAACACACATACAGATAACCCAAAGATAAATTGTTTTAAAATTATTGAAAGCAAAGTATAAACAGAAAATCTTGAAAGCATCAAAAACAAAAGTATGTAAAAGGAAAAAGTGCTCCAAATAATGGATGATTTCTCACTAGAAATAATGGTATCCCAAAGAGGGTAGAAAGATATTGTAAAAGTACTGAGAGGGAAAAACTGGTCAACAGAAATTTTAATTCCCATCAAAAATATGATTGGGTATAGAAAGAAAAATAAAGGAATCATTATATAAAGGACTAAAAGAATGTGTTGATGACACAATTGTTCAAGAAGGCATACTAAAGTAAATTAATCAAACAGAAGGAAATAATACAAGATGTGAAAGTCCATTTCTGAGAAAAATAGTGAATACCAAAATAAATGGTAAATATGTGTATAAATGCCAAACATATATTTTTCTTATTTGATGATTCTTTATTTCTTCATGAGACCTATAACTTTAGAAAGTATGTGTATTACATTTCCTTGTGCGGTTTGTAACATGTATAGTAATAGTATATATGAAAGGGTAAAACACCAGTGGGATTATCTGATTTTATACAACTGCAAAACATATTTTACAGAAGGACTAGGTTATTAATTTTAAATGACTTAGCAAAGTACACTGTATTTTCTAGGACAGCTATATGCAATAAAAATAGCAAGAAAACCAACAAAATATAAATTCTAACATTCAAATAATAACTAAAAATAGCAAGGAAAGAAGAAATAGCAGACAAAAGAAAACAGGTGGAAACAAAAAATAATGGAAGACTCAATAAATTGGAATATATTGTTGTTCCAGAGTGTTTCTTTTTTAGAGGTAAAAGATATTTGGTGCAGTTTTTTGGGGGTATCTGAAGCAGGAAATCTCTACATGGGCAAAATAATCCTTTTTTTGGTTAATTTTTTTTGCTATATTCAAAACAATTGGATATGTAAAAACTTGAGTTTATGGGCACTGGGCTTTGAATATAGTCATTGAATGCTGTGAGGAAGTAAAAAACAGGCTGATAAACAATCATTGGCTCAGTTAGATATTATCCTGAAGATGTACCTCCTGCATTCAATAATATCTTTCAAAGGTTTTTTATTTATTGCATTATTCATAATTTCAAAATTTTGTAAAGTACCTAAATGTCAAACACAAGATATTAGTAAAACTATGGTATATATAATAGAGTAGGTTATTCATTGACTATAATACATAAGAAAGGCAGTCACTCGAACTGGTAAGTAATGATTCCCAGCAAGTAGTAAGTTAAAAAGCTAATGCAAGAGAATCTACATACTATACTGTGAAATAAGAAAACATACATGGCTCTTCTTTTTAAAAATGAAACACAAGTGTGGGTAAAATTGCAATATTTCCAGAATCTCTCTCCCGGCCTTAGTGCATCTCCATATCAATAGATTTTTGCCAATGGGTGGACAGAAGTAGCCCATTTCCATATCAATAGGTGATTACAAGGGGAAGTAAGGACATATCTAGACTGGAGAGGTTGGGTGGGACACCTTTTTGCAGCCAGTTCATGAGAGACACAGTTAAGCAGAAGTGTATGACTGCTTGTAGGCAATAAACAAGTGTTTCCCACTTTATTTCTCCCTTTGAGTAGTTTTGGCTTCAAAGATTATTTGCCCAGGGCTGGGAACTTATTCCTCACCCCACCCCCAGGTTACATCTGGCAATAGTCAGTAGGACCTCTGAACCCAAAATCTGTCTTTGTGAGTGTGACATTTAAGCAGGCTGCCCCTAGAGATGATAAGAGATACCAGGAAATGTCCCTGTAGATGGTGGGGAGGCCCCAGAGGCTCCAGCAGTGGAGGGTGTGGTACCAACCAGGAGACCCATATCTGTGGGGCTCCCAGCTGGGGAGCACCTAGTGGGAAATTTAGACTAGAGTTAAGTCTCCTACTAGATTGGTGGAGCCTTTCCCAGATTTGGGGAAGGGTGGAGACACCAGGAGCTCTGGAATTAGCCCTCTGTGAGAAAGAGTGCTGTTTAGAGTCCCTGAGCAGACATGTCAAAGCCAGAACTGTGATATGTTTGTTTCTCGACGTAGGGGAAAGTGTTTTTGAGGATAGACACACAATTTGGCATCACTTGAAGGAGATGCATGGTGACCTATAGGAAGCCCTTAAAAGGGACATTTCTTGAGAAGAGAGGCTTTGCTACTGGAAGATATATTAGCAGTGAGAGAGGAGGCAGCAAGAGAATCCACTTTACAGGAGGATGTATGGGAAGGGGATGAAAGAGTGGTGACTTCAGCCCTGGAGATGGTGGAGGAGATGTCGGGAGAGGATGAAGGGGTGAGGCTGAGGGCTGACCTGTTGCTGAGGCTACAGCCCGAGGCATTAGCACCTCTCATATTAAAGTCCCGCATGGTTGTAAATAAGAAAATAAAAATGCAACAACCACATGCTCCTCAGGGGAAGGAGCTGCCCACCCTAGGTTGTGGATCACTCCACACTCTGCCCCTATACACAGGATGAGATGATGGACATGAGCATCAAGTTTCAGCAGAAGCTGTCAGAACCTCTGCCTACATGGCATTTGTGTCTTTGGGATATGGGGGTTGAAAACATTCTTACATCCAGGTCTGAAATGGGAAGACTGGCTTTGCTGATGACTCACCCTCCTCTCTAGCAGTGGTTTCAAATGGGCCATCACACCTCAGAGAATCAGGAACTTCTGGATTGGCCGATAGCAGCCATCAGGGCAGTTTGGCCTAATCAGGGTGATTTACCATACTTACCCACTAGCTGGAAAACATATAAAAAACTCCAGCAGGTGTTATGGGAATTGGGCATGGAAAATATAATCTATAATATGGGCCCTCAGGGCCCCAATGAAGAGTTGTTCACTGTAGGAATGAGAAATCTGGTGCTCCACACAGCTCCCCATCTCTTCTTGGGTCCCTAGTGACTATTCTTGCCCCCCACATAGGGCAACCCATAAGTGAGGCTTCTCATAGTTTAGCAGATCTGGAGGAGATTGAAACAATAAGAGAATGGAAGGAAGTACAGGCTACAGTTGAAAGTAGAGGGGCAAAGGGCCCTGTGAAGGTCTCAAGGACCCAGATGTGGTTCGTTTTGATAGAGGCCAGGGTAGTGAAAGAGAAACTTGATGGGCAGCCCAGTAGGACCTTGTTAGAACTGTGGCACCAATTAAAGCCAGAGCAGCAGTTCCAGCTGCTGAGGTCCAGGACATGGAGGCCAGAGGCACAGCTCCATGTCTGGCCTGTATCCCTGCAGGACTACCTGGGGACAGTACTGAGGCTCTGCCTGGGCCCTCACCCACACAGGAGGAATATTGGGCAGTGTGCTTTGACTGAGGTGGGGATCAAGGCCCCCACCTTAGGGGATGTGGTGGGTTCCAGAGGTCACATGTAGAATTAGCAACTCATTGATCCCCCATGAATGTACAAATTGTCCTGGCACTGGTGGACAAAGGACCTGAATGTTATCTGATTAATGGCAACTCTGAGTATTTTCCTGGGACCCCAGCTGTGAAAGGCGGCTATGGGAGTGAGCCAATTAGACTGAGTAAAGCCCTGCCACTTGACGGGAGAATCAGCAGAACCTGTAGGATATCATTTGGAATTGATGTTCTCTACTGTAATTTTGTTCCTGTTTATTTTTCAATTTTCTTTTTTTTCACTGGAAAGGAAAGATGGTGCTCAGTTTTAAACGTTAAAAGTGTACAAGTTGCTTTGTTACAATAAAACTAAATGTGTACACACACAAAAAAAAGGTATCAAGGACCCAGATGTGGTAATGCCCCCCACAGGGGATAGGACATTACACCAAAACAGTATACTGAGTATATTTCTCCCAACCCTGAATATACTTTGGGTATGGATATCCTGCAGCACTTGATGTTACAGACCACTGCAGGTGAGTTCAGACTGAGAGTATGTGCGGTAAGGGCAGTTCTCAGGGGACTAGATAAGCACCCACCTGTAGCTCTGCCTGTACCTCAGTGGGAGACAAATACTAAGCAGTATAAACAGCCTGGGGACACAAGGAATTTAGATAAACTCTGCAGGAGTTGGAGAAGTTGGGCATCATAAAGGCCACTCATAGTCCTTTGAATTCCCTGGTGTGGCTAGTGAAGAAGCCAGACAAATCCAGGCATATGACCATGGATTACAGGGTATTGAATAAAGTTACACCCCCTTTGCATGCTGCTGTCCCCTCTAGAGCAGCCCTTTGTGGACACCCTCAGTCATGAATGAGGAATGTATAATTATGTTGTGGACCTTGCTAATGCTATCTTCTCTACTGACATAACAAAAGGAAGTCAGAAACAGTTTGCTTTCACATGGGTAAGCTTGCAATGTACATTCCTGTCCTTCCACAGTCATACCTCCACAGTCCCACCATTTGTCACAGTCTAGGAACTACCCTAGACTGCTGCAATTTCTACAGGAGAAAGAATGGGCTGTGAACAGCACTAGTGTTCAGGGACCTAGTTTGTTAGCAAAGTTCCTGCGGTTGTCTGATTGAGTAAAGTTAAATTTATTGCAGAAGCAGTCATAGAAAAGGTCCAGGCTTTCCCCACCCCTACCACTGTGACAGTATTACAAGGGTTTTGGGGTCTTTTGGGCTACTCTGTAGTGTTTACACTTGGCACAAATTCTTAAGCCCTTATACCAGTTGGTATGGAAGGGCATCAGGTGTGACTGAGACAAAACATATACAGCTTCTTTTACTGCTGATAAGTGGGTATTCAGGGCTGTACAGTCCTTGAATGTAATGGACTCATCAAGGCCCTATGAACTAAATGCTCATGTAACTGAAGATGGTTATGCATGGGGCCTTTGGCAGCAGCTTGAATGGACCTGTTAACCTACTGGATTCTGGTCACAACTATGGAAAGGGGCAGAGACCAGCATACCTTGATAGGGCAGCAACTGCCTGCTGTGTACCATGACTTGCTGTCTACTGAGCCCATCACCAGAACAACTCTGACCTATGTAATAACCACCTATCCCATCACAGGGTGTGAGACTGGAACCAAAGGCCATGAAATGGCATGACACAGATACCTGAACTGTCCAAATGATCACATACTTACAGCAGCATAGCACCCTATCCAATAGCCCCTTAGTGGAGAACTCCAATACTTACTGGGGCCAGTGATATACACCTGTTGAAAGCAGAAAGAGTTTGTTTTGAGCCATTTGTAGCCATGAGTCCTTATCAGGAGGAAAAAGCCTTTATACCTGAAGATTCTTCATATACAGATGGCCCCAGTCATGGGAAGCCCCCTAAGTGGAGAACTGTGGCTTTCCATCCTATAACTGAGACAATCTGGATGGAGGATGGAGAGGGGAAGAACAGGCACTGGGCTGAGATGCAGGCAGTATGGCTCATGATAACCCAGGAGCCCTCCCCTATATTTGTCTGCCCTGACAGCTGGTCTGTCTGTTGGGACTTGACTCTAGAGCTACCATTATGGCACAATGCCAACGGGATGGTTTTTCACTGGCCTCTTTGGGGGAAAGAGTTGTGGCAAGATTTATGGGCCTCTGGTCAAACTAAGGCAGTTATCATAGATCATATGACTGGCCATTTGCCTTTGGCATCCCCAGGGAATGAAGAAGTAGGCACATTGGCCCAGGTGTGTTGGCTAGAAGGGAAGCCTGACTATGATGTGGCCCAATAGTTACTTCAGCATTGGTTGCAAGTGGGGCAAAAGACAATGGGGGCTGTAGCCTGTCAGAGGCGCTTGCTGTTGACCTTTGAATAAGTCAGCAGAACCCAGAAAGAGTGCCTTGTGTGCTCTAAGAGGGACTTACAATAAATCCTACAGCAACACGGGACTATAGTAAAAGGTCCGATACACTTGTCAGGTGACAGATAGGCTCTATTGGGCCTCTGCCCATATCAGAAGGATATCAGTATGCTGTTACTTGTGTGGACACGGCTACTGGACTGGTAGTTGCTTTTATCTTGCAGATCAGCAAACCACCAAGAGGGGCCTAGAGTGTCTCTTTGCAGCCTATGGCCGGCCGCAGGTGACAGAGTGATCAAGGCACCCACTTTACTGGACACATGTTACAAGAATTTGTACATCAGTTAGGGACAAAGTGGAAGTTTCATGTACCATATAACCTTACCAGGGCAGGCATGATAGAGAGGTACAATGGTTTGTTGAAATTTGACCTGAAGTTGGACACCAATAGTCTATGGGGATGGTCAGTTCACTTATGCACAATTCTATGCTGTTTGAATGAGAAGCCCTGAAAAGGAGCCTTGAGCCCCGTGGATATGCTAACACACATTACTGCCTCTCCTATACAACTGTATGTGCAAACCAAAGAAGAGGTATTGAAGCCAGAATATGACCAGCAAAGCAACATCCTGCTGCCAGCCCCAAATACATTAAACCCTGGAGACTCTGTTGAGTGGATGTGGCCCTGTACATTCTGACACATGGACCAGAAATGGCTGGCCCTCCTAGAACCTTGGGGAAAAGGCCTGGAAGCTGGCCTCCTGTATGTTCCTAGAGTTACAGCAGAGTGACCCCAATGGTCATGGTAGTGTACCCAAAACGTTCAGGATGTCAGAGCATCTTACAGTTTTGTTTTATCTTTATGGCCTGTGAATATACCTCCTATTTCAATAAATGAAGAAATTGAGTCCCACAGGGATTTTGTGCCTTGCCAAAACCATAGTGATAAAAACATGGGATCTAAACTAAAATCTAAGTGTCTGGCCTGGCCCAGGTACTATACACAACATCCCACCAAGGCATGAATTTGAACCTGGCTATGTCTGGCACAGACGTCAGGCCTTGTACCAGGAGGCAGCTCTATATATTGACCCATCTGTAACTCCCACAGGGAGGTGAGTGAAAGTCTGGTATTCTAGACCAGGATGAGATCCCATTCCTGAAAATGTCCTATCACAGGACCAATCTCTTCCATGCATCCTAACTGATGGACAAGATTTGCCTATGCTGGTGTCATTAAAACATGTATCTTATCTTCTTTAAGGCTATTTTCTTCTACAGTCCCTGTGGCCTGGACCTGCCCCTGGCTGCAGTTTCCTCATGATGATTGCTGTGAACTCCTTACCTGTTCAGCTGCTGACCGCCTGTGGAATGGGTGAGTTATGGACTTAAACTGCATAGGACTTTGGACCTAGCTGAATCCTCTGGCCTGAGGGTTATCACAATTTTATTGCTATTGTGGTTGTATATTATTAGTCTGGTTACAGTGCTCCCCCTTCTCACACAGGTGCCATTGTGAAAGATGGGGAGTGAGTAGATTGTGACGTGAGATTTCTGAAGGGGTGTGCTCTGGATAAAATTGTAATATTTCCAGAACCTCTCAGAGCTGGCGTTAGTCCATCTCCATATCAATAGGTGTTTCCAAAGAGTGGGGAGAAGTCTATCTCTATATCTATAGATACTTACAAGGGGGAGTGAGAGCATGACTGGACCAGAGAGGTTGGGTGGGGTCCCTTTTTGAAGCTGAGTCACGAGAGACACTGGTGAGGAAAAGTAGACAACTGCGTGTAGCAATAAATGTGTTTCTTCCACTTTTTTCTCGCTTTGACTGATTTTGGCTTCAAAGGTAATTTTCCCCAGGCTAGGAACACATTTTCCCCCAGAGTTACAACAGGAAAGATAATCCTTCAAACCGTGAGAATGTTTTCTTCTGAGGTGCTGAGAGAAATACTGAAGAGGATCAGAAGTGAGTGGGATTGTGTTGAATATATATATTTTTTGTTTATACATATATAATTTGTATGTTTATATTTATTTATTTATTTATTTGTATTATTTTTCTTTGGGGTAGCATATTTATATTCTGTGTATGCAAAAGGTAAGTCATGAGAGGTAGAGGTAAAAATAAAATTGAATGTATACTGACTCAAATGAAATAACTGCATTTCAAATGAAAAACACAGCGTGTTGATTTTTTTTTAAAAAGGAAACAATTGGACATAATGTTCCCACAGTGTACTCTGAATATTTGTACTTAGTCTAGAAGGGAAAAAAGCTCTACAATGAATTTTCAACTATTTTATATAAGCAGGACATTGTGTTGGTGTTATTATGGAAGTAATAAATTGTGTCATTCATATTTTAATGTGTGAAAACAATAAATTTTCTAATTTTTAAACCTGTCTTTCCAGTAAGGAAATTTGGAAGAAGTGAAGGAAAGGAGAAATCCAGTGGGTGTTGTACTGAAATCAGCAACCACCAATGGGAACGCATGATATAAGTTCACCCAACAAGACGTAGAATCTGTGAAACCTCAATGGCAATCGCCAAACCTAAGGCCCATATCTTAGTTACTAAATACCAATTTAGAAACTTCTCTTTCATTCTTATTCATAGGTGTTAATATCCCACGCCCCAGAGATCACAACAGGAGTACAAATAAATAAAAACAGTAACATCTTAAAATCCATTGAATAAAAGAAAGATATGTTGTCCTAGTGGGCCTTGAGTTTGCTCCTAATGCAATATGCTGGCCAAAAACGCTAACCTCAAAATTATGAGGAAAAAAAGAAAATCCCAAATGATGGCACATTCCATTTAAAAACAGTCATGTGTTTCAAAAAATGTCAATGTCATGAAAGACAAAGACTGAAGAACTGTTTCAGGTTATAGAAGACTAAAGGGACACTGCAACTAAACACAACCCTTGATCCTAAAGTGCAAAAATTAAAAGAAATTGACAAGACCAGGGATACAATTAAATATAATTATAGTATATTTAATATCTTTTATTTCATGCCTCCAATGCAACAAAGGATTGAAAATTGAGGATACGAGGTTAGGTTATTTGAGAGTTCTTCACAGTATGCTTGAACTTTTCTGTAAGTTTAAAATTATTTGAAAACCATTAGGGTGCATCAGAGTAAAAAATATATATCAAATAAGCCATGTATATTTTGGAATAATTTAAAACTTTAAAGTCATCTTTAGTATGTCAATATAGTTACAATTTAATAAAATTATTATTATTATTCAAAATTTTGGGACATATTCATTCTTCATACTAAAAGTCCATCGTAAGCAACACACCTGATTTTTATTTTAAAATATGCCTTCCTTTTTGGCGAAAACACAATTTCTTTCATATTCTTGAAAAATATAAGTCAATATTTAAGAATAATAAAATATAATCATATCAGTATTGCTGTATATATGATGGCTAAAAATCATTTAATTCTCTACATAGTATTTGATACTGTTAGTGGGGGTTGATTTATTTTCCTCAGTTCTTGTACCCACCACAACAAAGAATTGAAGGGCAGAGACACATTAGTGAAGCAGAGTAAAAGTTTTATTTGAAGGCACCCCAAGAAGAGAAGCAGGCCAGGGTCAAGGCAAACGAAGGCAGGTTTGTTTGAATAAAGCAGAGAGGAAGGAAAAAGTAAGGAAAGGGATATTCATTGAATTGCTACTCAGCATGGGACACATCCCCTGCCAACTCCTTAAGCCAGGGTCACGTGGTGTCCAGTGTTTCCTTGGATCTGCACAGAATGGGAACTAAGCCCCTCACACCTAGGATGTGGGGGAGATGCACAGCACTGGATGGAGTGAGATTATATTCTGAGAACTTCACAAAGATAAAGAAAGGAGATTTTCAGGCAGGCTGCTAAAGAGCAGGATGGTACAGCTGCAATCCCGTCTGGATCACCCAGGTGACAGGAACTTGCAAGCCCCAGGTCAGAGCTCTCAGCAGCCCCTCCCTACTTACATGAAGTAGGACAGAGAGGGTGACACACCCAAAGAAAGGCAAGTGTGGGCAACCTCAGGGAGGAGGTGCACTTAAGGGTTTGGGGTCTGGTTTTTATAGGGCTTTCTTGGGTAAGGGTCAGCATAAGGCACGAACAGGTTATTTATAATCCCTTTGAAGTTTTGTCTTAAGAATAGTATTATTTAGGTGACTATGTTGGTTTGGAACCTCAGCATTCTTTGTCCACATAGGTTTATTTACACTTCTGAGTTAGGCTTCCTGTCCTAGTTGCAAAGTTACTTGGTTAGGGGCTGGAGGAGAGGAAAAAACTGTACAGATTAAGTTAAAGAATAAAATTGGCCTTTTATCAGGCTAAGAAGATTTTATAATGGCATCATCTAATTGATACAATGAAGACATGGGTCATATTCAGATACTGTTCCTTATTTGGGGAATATCTGGATATGCCAAGTTACTCCTGGACTTTGCAGCTTCCACCAATTAACCCATGAACTCTGTACTCCTTTCTGGCTCTCTAGTTTTATCTGGTTAACTCTTTGAGTTCCTTCTAGTTGGCTTTACTGGCATTATACTCTCTCCACCCCTCTCATATCTATCCTTCTGCCTAACATTCCCCCCTTGAGCAGTTGGGATCCAAATCAGCAGGGTGAGGGGTAATGGCCAATCTGGCTGCTCACTGCTTGTGAGGGACAGGGTGGTCATTGGGTCCCTCTGCTAGCTGACTGTGGGGTGGTGTAGACTGGGACAATAAGCGTTCCCATCAGGGTCTTGGGAAGTTGGCTGGTTCATCCATAGGTTAGGTCTTGAATCTTCATGACAGCAGGACTTTACTCTCAAGGGACTGTAGTTTGGAGGAAATAAATTCAGTTAAGAGGTTTAGTAAGCAAGGTTCACACATTGGGGCTAGTAAAAGAATTAGTAGGAGTGCAATGAAGGATAGTTGCCAGGATGCTGGTAATAAAAGTGGGACTGAATTCATGATTCTGAGAGCCTCTGATGAATCTGAGAGACTTGATCAGCTGGTTTCTTCACAGAGACAAAGGCTGAAATCCTTGTCTGATATATAATAACTGGAGTTGGATTTTCCATTCTGGAAGAAACAAACTTGACAAGATTAAGAATGCATGGCTAAATATGAGAACTAGGAACAGTAATACTCCAACTGAAATGATGGGAGAAAATTGGAACATTTGGAGAGTCATAGCCATATATTTTGTGGAAAGCAAAATTCAGGTTCCAGTCTATTTCACAATGTTAAGTATTAGAATCTAGTATAGATAAGGCTGCATTACTGAAACAATTGTTTTCTCCCAAAATCAACTTCATTTTTATTAGAGGCAACCATATTAAGAGTAATTTTTTTAGCTTCAAATTAAAATTGAAAATAATTTAAGTTTAAAATAAGTTTAGCTTCATAACACTTGGCTTGATTACTTACATAAATGCAGCAAGAACAGCAATTGATTGCACAGGCTCATTTAAATGTGCTTTGCTGGAACTTTTCATAAGGAGTTGCAGATTGAACTTTTAAAGGCCTCTCCAGGACAGGAAGTCCAAGTCTTCAGTACCTGTAGAAATTGGGTGAATTACTCTCTTCTGAAGGTCCCCAAGATATCCTGAGGTTCATACATTTGCCAGGAAGTGACCTTCTTACTCACCCAGTAAGGCAGCTGGGAACCCTGTAAGCAAGGTACCAGGCCAGTTCTTCCAAGGGGCTTTATTGGCTCCATAAAGTCAATGTTAGTTCCTTAAAGCTGCCTGGTCATATCTGAGTATATGTATGTCTCTCTCAAATATGTCATTTCAGTCAAAGCTTTGGTAATATAAGTAGTGTTTTCACTTGTGTCCTGTCACAAGGACAGCAAATTCTTATTGAACTTACTCAAATAAAAATATTGCTGTAAAATATAAAAATACTCACTGAGAGTTTCTAAATTCTGGAGGTTTCAGGTGTAGAGAGAAAAAATGAATGTCTCAATTTTGTTTAAAATGTAAAATTTCCTAAACTGTTGTAAGTCAGCTTAAGAGAAAGGTTTAAAACAGGCACTTTAAAATATCAAGAACATATGAAACAAAATGTCATAAAAATTAAAATCATCCCCCTTAGTTTACTCAATCTAATGTAATTAAATCTTGTTATGCATTAATCATTTTTTAAAAATACTTCTGGAGTAAAACAGTATATACACATGACAAAATACTTTAAAATCTCAATAGTTAAATATCAAATACAGAAGGTTTCAGTTGTTGCAAAACTTAGCTCTTAGCTCTTTAATATTAATATTTTGTTTTCTTAAGTACTCACAAACCTTATTCAGACATTAAACATGAGAAATTGATAAAATTAGAAAAACCTTTCACAACCTCTTAATACTAAAAATAGAACAATAGTTCAAGAAAATTTTGTTCTTTTAATAGAAATCAAAATTCTAATCTCATGGTGTACTTTATATTAAGCTTCATTTACTTCAATCTCACATAGCAATGCAACATTAATTTCTTCTTCCACAAAATTTCTACAACTTTATCTTCACATTCAGAGTTCTCCTTGTTTAAATAACCAACTGTACTTTAGGGCAAAATTACTTTCTTTTCCCTGAATAAATATGCATTTCCATTCCTCATACCTTCTCTTGTCAAAACATGTCTTTTCTAGCATGCAGAGACCTTGCTGTTACTATTTCTAGTAGCCTTAATTAGAAATTAAAACCCTTAGAAACCTTAATTTTCAGTGAAAATAAGAAGCAATTTTACTAGCATTCTTTGGCCCTGTCTTTATGCACAGGAAGAAGAGTTTTTTTCCCACAGAGCATCTTTGGTACACTTAGGGTCCAGTTAGGGTCTACTGAGGGAACAGCAGTCTCTCTAATGGGAAACAGTATTAGACAGTGAAGGCTGCTAGTAAACTTACAAGCCTCTTTAATAACTCTCTCTTTGCTCACCCAAGGTCAGCTTTAAGCTGACATTGGTGCAGAGGTAAAATAGGAAGAGGAATGGAGAGAGGCTGTATCAAGTTTGTAAGCTTGGCATGGTCTTTTCAGCTTCTGACATAGAAGCAAGTCTGAACATAAGGGACTTCTGCCCTTTTGCTTGCCCACTTACAGAAAAGATTCAATTTAATAAAAGTGTTAGGATTAAGCCATTGTTCTTTGTCTCCTGGTTAGTATTAAGGCCAGGATGTATTGCAAGAGAATATTACCTTTCCCTTTTGAGCATCTCAGGGTTGAATTGGGATCACTGGGACAAAATGCAGTCCAATGGTGTGGCCCATCTAGGAAGAAAGAAATGAGTTAGAAGTTGGTGTCCCAACACCTGAAACATAACTCTTCCCATCACAAATGTCTCCAAGAGCAGGACAGAGACTATAGTCCTGAGGAATGGGTTAGAGAGCCCAGCAACCCACTGTGCAAATGACCAGGAATAACATGTGTTGGCAAAGATGTGAAGAAAAGGGAACCCTTTTGCACTGTTGGTGGGAATTAAAATTGATGCAGCCACTATGGAGAGCATAATGGAGGTTTCACAAAAAATTAAAATTATATATACCATGGACCAGTAACTCCACTTCTAAGAATTTATCCAAAGAAAACAAAATCTCTGATTTGTAAATATATATGTACCCCTATTTTTATTGCGGCATTATTTACAGTAGCCACGATATGGAAGAAACCAAAGTGTCCTTACAGAGATGAATGGATAAAGAAGAACTGTGGCATATATGCAAAAGGATATTATTCAGCCATAAAAAGTAGAAATCCTGCCATTTGTGACAACATGGGTGGACCTAGAGGGTATTATGCAAGTGAAATAAGCCAGGTGGAGAAACACAAATACCATATGTTTTCACTTATGTGTGAGATTTAAAAACAATACAAAACGAAGTGAACAAAACAGCAGCAGACCCATTGTCTCTGAGAAGAGACTGGTGGTCACAATCGATGAGGGTTTCTGGTGGGACAGTGGGGCAGGTGAGGGGGATACAGAAGCACAGGTTCTCAGTCATAATATAAGTTGTTCATGCAGATGGAAATGAAGCATCGGAGAATATAGTCAGGGGTTGTGTAACAGTCTCCTATGCTGACAAGGCTAGCTACACTAGCGGGAGTGAGGGTTTAATAATGTGTGTAACTGTTGAACTACTGTGTGGTGTGATTGAAACCAATATAACATTGTATTCACACTACACATTAATAAAAAAATACACTTAAGAAAAAGAAAGGGTCCAGAAATAAAACACTTCCTAAAAGGAGAAAGTGTCCCAAATAATGGGTATTTTCTCACTAAAAACCATGGTAGCCAGAAGATGGTAGAAAAATAATTTTACAGTACTAAAAGTGATGTGAATGATCAACCAAAATTTCTATGTCTTTTGAAAATATGATTGAAAGTTAAATAAAAGCAAAGATACCATTATATAAAAGGCAAATAATATGTTTACAGCAAGCTTACTGTAAAAGGAATATGAAATTAAATTCTTCAGACTTGAGGAAATGTTACATGCACACAGCATTCCTAAGAACTTTGTGAATAGGATAAAAGTGGTGACTTTGTGCATAAATGTAAGTTGCTTTTTTTTTCTTTTTGGTCAGCGACCACTTCATTTCTTCATAAGCTCTATATAACTGTTTAAAAATGAAATTATTAACATTGCCATGCAGAGTTTGTAATGCATATGGAAATATATATGACAACTTACATGATTCTATATGATTTCAGAATTATATTTTGCAAGAGAATGCTGATTAATAATCATAAAACTGTTATAAATTTAAATAGGTGTGTTATAATTCCTGGGGCAGACATATGCAACAAAAATAGCTACAAAGCTAATAAAACTAAGAGAAATTCTAATAAATATAAAATATCCTAAAAATTTCCGAGTAAAACTAATGGAAGGGATAAAAGAAAAGCATCGGAAGCAGAAATGGTCAGGCTGATTCACTGGTGTGGAATGCTTTGTAGGCTCAGAGGGTGACACTGAGAGCTGGCAGGTATTTGGTGCCGTTCTGTGGGGTATATGAGAAGGAAGCCTCTACATGGCCAAATAAATCCCTTACCCTGATTTTTTCTATAGGTATAGTCAATAAAATTGGATGTTTAAAACTTGAATTTAGTGCCACTGGGCTTTGAGTACAGGCATAAACTGATGTGTGGAAATAAACAGCACAGGGTCTAATAAACAGGGACAATCACTGGCCCACATAATACCCTGAAGGTGCACCTCCTGTGTTCAGTAACACACTTTCCACATGTTTTTGATTAGCAGCATTATGGGTAATTGTAAAATTTGGAAAATACCTCAATGTCAAAACCCAGGATATTAGTGAAACTATGGTATATATAATACAGTGGGTTATTCTTTGACTATAAAATCCAAGGAATGCAATCTCTAGAACTGATAAGTAGTGATTCCCAGCATAGAATAAGTGAAAAATCTAACACAAGAGTGTTTTCATAGTAGGCTGTACAATAAGTAAGCATACACAACTCTTCTTTTTAAAAAATGAACACATTAAAGATAATCCCTGAAACACTGAGAGTGTTTCTCCCCACAAGGTGTCGAGTGACTGGGTGAACAGGATGGGAAGGGAGTGGCATTTCACTGAGCATAGATTTTGTTGTTATTGTTGATACTGTTTTTAAACAGTTTTCTTTTCTTGGATAAGGCATACTATTTTTCTATATATTAAAAAAGTTAAGTGTCCAAATGTGGACAAAAATTGAAACTGAATGCAAAATGAATCAAATGAAATAACTGTATTTCAAATGAAAATAAGCAAGTTGGGAAGTACATGTAAAAGACCTCATTCCACATAACTTTTAAGCAGTGTACATACAATATATACACTTAGTTTCAAAAAGAAAAAGAACTACATAAATTCCAAAAACTATTTCATGTAGGCTGGTCATCAAAAGGTATGATGTGGAAAGCTTGGATAATGTATGCATATTTTAGGATTGTGCACATCAGTAAATAATTTAATATTTTGTGGGGATTCAGTGTTTCCAGTACGGAAAAAATGGAAGAAGTGAAGAAAAGGAAAATCCTGGTAGGTGTTTGAAATCAGAAACCACCATTGAAAGTGCATGATATAAATTCTCCTAGAAACATATAGAATCAATGAAATCCCAGTAGCAATTACTGACACGTAGGCCCAAGTATTGGTTTCTAAATACCAATTGTCCTTTCCTTTCTCCCAAGGAATGTTGTCAGTACTACTGAATCTAAGCATCTCCTCTCAGACCACAAGTGCCACACAGATATATACAAACAGTAATGGCTCAAAACCTATCGACTAAAATAAAGGTAGGTCAATATGGTGTATCTCTGATTTGATCCTGAGATAATATTCTGGTAAAAAATGCTAACCTAAATGTAATGAGGAAAAGACAGAATATCCCCCCAAAAAGCACATTTCCTTTAAAAACAATCCTGTTTTTCAAAAATGTCAACATCATGAAAGACAAAGACAGACTGAAGAACTGTTTCAGGTGTAGATTAAATGAACAATGCAGCTACACACAACACATGATACTGAAACTAATTTCAAAATGAACAAGAATTAAGTACAATTACTGTATTTTTCTTTAATTTTTCTGATGACTGAACTGTGGCAAAGTACTGAAACATGGGGAACTGTGGTAAGTTTACTTGAGAGTTCTTTACAATATCATTGCAATTTTTCTGTAAGTTCAGAGTTATTTAAAATTCAGGGTGTATCTGTGTAAAACAAGATTATAGCAAATAAACTAATGCATATTTTTAATAATTTCCAAAACATATTTAATTTAATGACATATGTAGTAAGAGTTGATATGCTCATAACTTAATAAGTAGTATTTCAATCTGATGCTCTGACCTATTGATCTGCATACTAAAATTCTATCTTCTAATACAAAACAAAAACAGACTTTTATTCTGAATATTGCTTTTCTGACAAAAAGAAAATATGGTTAATACTCATTAAAAAATGAGTCAGTATTTTAATAATATTAATATATACACTGCTGTGTATATGATTCTTAAACAATTTCACTTAATTCTCTACTGCATAATTGATATTATTAATTCTCCATGTAGGATTGAAAGCTTTATTGTTTAAAATATCTTCCTGGAACTACGTAGTAGATAAATGGTATATTGACAACTATGTCTTGAGTAGCAAAAATTATTTTCAAAGAAACAAGCTAAAAGTGGTTAACGTTATTAAGACTTATTAAAAGCTGAAGCAAGAACAATAAATGCATAAATAAATGAAATTCACCTCATTTCCATATTCTATACTTTAAAATTTATTCCAGTTCCTTTAGTCTACAATGAGGGCCTTAACCAGATAAACAATAATATATCTTTCGATTTTTATGTTAGACTGAGGCAGCTGAAGGACACGGGAGAAGCATCATTATTAACTTTTCCTGACTGATGAAAATGCCAACATATAAACAGGATAATAAGAACCAGAGGGACCCCATCTTATGCCTTAGATACTATTTTAAAAACCAGAGAATCAAGAGGTAAGACTCCTAAGATATTCTTTGGTAATCAGACAGTAAGCCACCCAATCTTAAGGCAGTGCCTGCAGTGTGAACAGATATGGCCCCAGTGCTTGAGGGAAACCACTCTACTGGAGAGGAACCAGATCAGTAAATGCCCTGTGCTAAGTGTATCCTACAGAATCATCTAGAGAGCTGACTGTGCATGAGGATGAGGTGTCCCTCACTGGAGAAAGACATCCTCAGACCACAGGTCAAGCCCAGGTCCAACCATGCCCGTCACCCTTTGCCCCGTTCTCGAAAGCCTTGGAGGACAGAATCCCCAGCCCTTTAGTGCACCTCCTCTCTGAGGGGCCTGCGCTCCTTTTAAGTGCATATGCTTAAACAAAGCCTTCTCACTGCTCAGCTTATTGCTTCTTGTCTCTGCCCTCTTCCAGTGGCAAGTGTCTTTGTTGTCTCTCTGCTATTTCATTTTATTTCCAAGTCTTCACTCTGTCTCTGCTCTACTCCTGACACATAGGGAGGGACTCTCGAGAGCTCTGATTTCGGACTGCAAGTTCCCATCGCCTGGGTGACCCAGACAGAACTGCAGCTGTGCAATGTGCTTTTAGCAACCTGCCTGAAAATCTCCTTTCTTTGGGAAGTTCTCAGAACATAATCTCCCTCCATCCTGTGCTTTGGGTCTACCCCAAACCCTGGGGTGGTAGGGGCTAGTCCCCATGCCATGCAGATCCAAGGGGAAACGGGACACCAGGTGTCCCTGGCTTCAGGGGCTGGCAAGGGAATCTGCCCTAGGCCAAGTAGGAGTCCAACAAACTTCCTTCCTTCCCTCTACTCCTCCGGCAGCTGCCATTCACTGCTGCTCTTGCTTTAATGAATTCCTTCCTTGCCTACACTCATCTGACCTGCTTGAGAATTCCTTCTCCATCAGAGTCAACAACACTCCCACGTCCAGGTTGGGGTTTCACGTAGTGCCCAGGGAGAGACCGCCCTAGACGCCGCTGCCAAGCAACAAGATGCCTAGGTCTACAGAAAGGATTCGCAAACCATAGTTTCCATCTGCTTTGCCAATTTGACTGGCTAAATTATGTTCTCCAACTTCACCGTGACCCACTCCATCAGTACTTAGCAATATTTTACAGGTATCTTCACCTTTACCCAAGTGCCCAAGTGATTATTGACAATTATGAAATGGTAACCACTAGCATATGGTTTTCAAATAAGCAGAATTAAGGGAATATTTAAGCACCCTATTATTGTTCTATTCAAAATCTGGACAATATCCCTCACAGCCTATGCCAGAAAGTTTTCTGGGGTATGAACAGTTCTGCCTAGAGAAAATACCAATAATTATAATTCTAAGGCCATAAGAGACAATTACATAGTAAGGCCACTCAGAAGACTCCTAAGACCTTCTTCTTTGGGGAATTCTAAGTATTAGTCGCATACTTTAAAAATAATTTGTTGTAGACACTTTGACTAAAGAATGTTTCAAATGATGTCAAGTTTAAAATGAAAGAGAGGCAAATGAATTTCCTGGTTACTTAAATATTCATCTTTCTCTCTGGAGAAACTATCACATCTTAGTAGACATCTTTTAGCCCTTCCACAGAGGAACAGAAATACAACTATATCCTATAATGACAGAGAGATTACAACAGAAGATACAGGTCTGTTTTAATTTCAGATGATTAATTTTAGGTGAAACTATATATTAAACTTTTTAATCAGAATTTCCACTTTTAATTTACATGTTAGAATCATCTATAAAGTAATCCTTTGTCCAGTGGTTGAAGCATTGGAATTATTTTAAGGTATGAATTTCAACGTTTTATTTGTAAAATGTTAAAATACTTTGTTACAAAATAATAATGTGTAAATCTAGTGGAAATTTATGGAATGCACCAAAAGCAGTTAAACTCAATAGCTAATTTCTCCACTCTTCCTTTCTCTTTTGACCCCTCTCTGGGTATTTCTGGAGAAAATTAGAATAGGGTGATAAATATTCTTCAGAGTTATTTTATTTCTGCACTATGCATTCTTCCCATTCACCACATAGAGATCCTTTATATGTGATTTAAATGCTTGCTGTGTTTTCTCTTTTGTTTTAACTGTGCTTCCCAAAGTGTCTTCTTCAATGGCGTTTGTCCTGTATTCTTCTCATCACTTAGGTTTCAGATTCTTGGTCCCCCAACAGGGAGCCATTGCCCACCTCCAGTCTCCACTGACCACCTAGTTAATCTGTAAGATAACAAACACATCTGTGTTATTTTAATGACACAAAAACCATTTGCATTTATTCTTTATAGCTTTTTCTTATTCATTTTCTCCTCCCATTCATAGCAAGCACCCAAAAATCAATCTTTTAAAAAATTTGTCTCTGCCTTAGTTCTCAATACAAACATTTAACAAATAATTCATTTTTGATATTCCTTTGTGTCTATAAGGTAAGAATAAATTATTAGGCTATCTTTGATTATTAAATGCTGTGTAAATGAGAGATCATGATTGTTACAAAAAAGGATAATTTATAATTTATTCTTCTTAGATAATTAGGAATGATAACATAAAGGCCTTTGGATTGCTTTCTGAAAGCAAAAGAATTTCTCATTAATCACAGCACAATATTATTGCAGCACTAAAACTCACTGGGTTGGGAAAAATTTATTAAATTACAATAAATTATAATTTATTGCATTTATCTGGTAGGAAGTTAAGGTAGAGGCTACAGGGTGAGGTGTAACTCATATAAAGACTTATTTACTACATATATCATTCAGGAATCCATGTATCTAAAAAATGAACTTTTCAGTATTCTTCAGAGGCATTTAAGGTAGATCTATGCCTCTTCTTCAATGAAATGATTCTGTATATCAGTATAGTTCTTGTAGGATTCTTAAATTAACATTTATTTGCATATCTCCTTGTCTTGACAGGCAGTGAAGAGAATCCAGCATGGCCAATGTCACCTTTGTAACAGTATTTTTCCTTCTGGGGTTCTCTGATGTCTGGGAGCTCCAGATTGTACATGGTGTGCTCTTCCTAGGGGGTTACCTGGCTGTGCTAATGAGCAACCTTCTCATCATCACTCTCATCACCCTAGACGTGCAGCTACGAACACCCATGTACTTCTTCCTGAAGAATTTGTCCTTACTGGATATCTTCCTCATGTCTGTCCCAATCCCAAAATTCATTGTCAACAGCCTAACTCACAACAATTCAATTTCCATTTTGGGGTGTGCTTTCCAGCTACTTTTAATGACTTCCTTTACAGCAGGCGAGATATTTGTGCTCACTGCCATGTCCTATGACCGCTATGTGGCGATTTGCTGTCCCCTGCCCTATGAGTTCCTCATGAGTGGTGGCACCTGTGCCCTGATGGCTGGTGTTTCCTGGGCCATGGGGGGGCTCTTTGGAGCTGTGTACACAGCTGGCACATTTTCCATGCCCTTCTGTGGCTCCAGAGTGATTCCACAGTTTTTCTGTGATGTCTCCTCATTACTAAGGATGTCATGCTCTGAAACATCAATGATAGTTTATGCCAGTATTGGACTAGGTACCTGTTTATGCATGTCTTGTTTCATCTGTATCATCATCTCTTATGTTTATATTTTCTCCACAGTGCTGAAGATTCCTACCACAAAAGGTCAGTCTAAAGCTTTCTCCACATGCATTCCCCATCTCATTGTTTTCACCATTTTTATTATAACTTCCTGTTTCATTTATCTCAAACCACCTTCAAATTCACCATCAGTTATTGAGAGGCTGCTTTCTGTGACCTACACTGTGGTACCTCCAACAGTCAACCCTGTAATCTACAGCCTCAGGAACAAGGACATGAAGCAGGCTCTGCTGAGATTGCTGCATAAGACACGTGGCCAAGACTCTCATTTCATATAATACATCCAAACATCCCCAGTGATAGAGCACTTTCAGATCACTGGACATTTATTCTTCATTGGCCTCATCCTTAAGTTTGGAAAGCCCTGAGGAAAGAAAGGACTGTATTCATACACACTTAAGGAAATAAATGCTGAGGAGCCTGATTGTTTCAAAGTTTAGATAATTGCACCACATCAGACAATGTAGTTCCCATTTGCTGATCTTCTACGACCACGCGTCACTTGCTCTGTGATATAACACCAAAGGTATTGTTTTATTTTTCATGAAGAGTTTTTATCCTTGGTCACCTAATAACTTACTTTCTCTACTTGATTCACTCAAAACAAAAAAAACAAAACTCTTCAATGAGTGCAGTACCATGAAATATATTTGAGCTGCTAAGATGAAATTTACATGTGACCTGACTGAAGGTGAATCTAGTGCTGAAGGTGAAACAAACAGCAGATGAAAATAATGCAGTAGGCTCACAGCCATTGTGGACATGCACCCAGACCCTTCCAGAGTCCACCTAAAGCAGACGCAAAGCCTAGAGGAAGCTGCATCTGAACCATGTCTCAAACTAATGTTAGCATTTCTAATCTGAATCTAAAGAGAAGCCATGAAATGTCTTAAAATTATAGCAAATGCTGTTCCATGGAAAATTTTTCACCGCATTGAATGTCATTACCTATAGAGTGTATGTGTCATCAAAATTATGTTTTTGGCCTTATATTGATTTATTCTGTTCTTAATTACTTAACAAAAACATACAAAGTTTTCTTCAGATGCTTCAATCATGTTATGTTTGTTTCAATGATAACACCAAATTCTTTATGGTCTCTTGGGTTAGATATATGATTAGTTATTATTTCTCATTCACATGCGATCTCATTTAACATGTCCCCAAATATCTTCTGACAACTCTTTATTCTTACCATACTAGTATCAGATTGAAAAAAAAAAACTGAGTATGATGAAACAAAACTTTGGTGTTTCTTGTACATAAAGATATGTTTAAGATTTCCCATAGGGTCTATGAAAAAATTCCCCAAATTATATGTTCATTTCCCTCAAAGAAGTTGATATCCTAAACACAATTAGATATGTTCACATGTCAGGGTAGTTGCGAAGAATTGTCGCAACAGAAAAGACTTAGTCTGCATCAGTTAAACCTGTCCTGGTAAAATAGTATTAGTTTAAATATTGCTTTATGGAGATCCCTGGAGATGTTTCAATTCCCTTACTCTCTACATTATCTTTTTATTACCAGAGAACACAGTGATTAAAAACCTATTTTTCCTTTAGAAGAGTGGCAGCTTGTTTTACATAAAGAATTATAAAATTATAATTTTAATAATCTAAATTACAATTTAGTCAAGTGGTGATCAATAATGGACACTAAAGCCATTAGGATAAGAGTTGAAAGAGGTTAATATACTCTCATAATGATAACTGGTGAATATTTCAAACTGAAAGAATTTGAGAAATGACAGGTGCAGAAACGACTTTCTGACCTTACTATGAAGTGGATCATAAAACCCTAATGTGAGTGGTGCCCTCAATGTACCCAGTGGCAAGGAGAGCTTCCTTGTCTCCAAAGCAGGAGAACAGAGGCATCTGAGCAAACCAGCCTTGATAAGGTTCCCATGGTTCACACACTTAGCTCCAACTCTTCGTCCTTCCACACCTTTCCACAGCATTTCACTCTTCATCAACTAGAGCATCAAGTTTCTCAGCATAAACCATTTCTACAGGTCTTTAGTTCATTTAGAGGCCTCCTCTATACATAAAACTTACATTAATTAATTTTATATGATTTATCTTATTCAGGGGTCCCACTCAAGAACTTGAAAGAAAGAGGGAAGATAAATATTTCTTCTCCTGAAGTTTCTGATGCCCTAACAGGGATGGCTAGGAAAACCCATTCATTCCAGAGCCTGAGGAAGAGATCCTGGGAAAACTGGCAGAAGCTGTCCAAGGGCAATAATTATTATCCAAGTCAGATCTCCTGGGTCTCTGTGCTGAATGGGTGAGAGAGAAAGAAAAAGAAATTTCTCTTTTTTCCTTCTTTTCCATATTCATATTAGCAGGACAAAATCATTTGTAAAACTATTTCTTTGCACTGTGACTCTGGTTACACTTGAATTGGTTATAGATCTTATCTGTTCCTGGGACAGTTATTACTTTCCTGTTGCTCCTAAGAATTTGTCTTGTTTTCTTCCTACCAAGATTCAGGGTGTTGTTTCTTGTGTGTACAAGAGACCAACTGTCAGGTGGGGGGCCCCTAATATGGCTGGAGAGTGATGTGAGCTGGGCCCATCTGCAGCTAACGTCCTACCGACCTGTGCCGGATCTCAGAGGAGGTTGTATGTTGTCTAAGCCTTTCAGCTGTCCTTGGGAGTCATTCTGGACTTTGAGAGGGCTTCATTGTTTTATTTGAAATATAGTTGATATACTGTATAAGACTGGCTTCAGGGGCACAACATACTGATTTGACAAATATATACGTTACTAAATGTTTACCACATCAAGTGTAGTTATCCCTTGGCAACACACAAAGAAATTAGAGTATTATTAGCTATTGTCCTATTTCTGGATTTCCACCACCATGACTAATTTATGTTAAAATTGTAATATTGTACCCTATCTTTGGGGATGCATCTAGAGTCTATGGTTATATAATAAAAGGCTTATTATTTTAGTCTTGAGTACCTTTCAAAGTTTATTTTTTGTTTAAAAGATAAAATAATTTTTAAAAGACTAATATTCCCAGGAATATGACTGTGTGTCCAAGATTATACTGGATAATAACACTTTTGAACTATATTTTTAAAGAGCTCTATGGTCAGAAGTTGGCCGAATTGGAAGCTGATAATGAGAGTCCTGCAGAAGCTGTCTGTTTTAAGTCCTCTTTTTTTTTTCATCTCAGTCTGATCCTGCTTTGCCCATGGGAATGTCACAGTTGACTTAGCCCCTTTCTGAATGCCTGCTGACTATATGATCTGACAGCGCTGACTATCTCCTCATTGGCATATGGAAAAAAAAAACAAAATTATTTTTTCTTTTTCCTTAAAGAAAGATATACTAAATATAATTAATTTCATGTGTAGGTTCACCATGTGTCAAGGTTACTTGGGAAGATTGCCACCACAGAAAATATTACTAGGTTGTCCTCAGTTAAATTTGTTGTGATAAAGTAGAACTGGTTTAAATATTTTAGAATTTGTATTCTTTATGGAAATCCCTGGAGATATTTCAGTTCCCTCACTGTCTGTAATATGTTTTATTACCAGAGAAAACATTGATTAAAAATTATTTTTCCTTTAGAAGAGTGGCAGCTGGTAAATACAGAATCAAAGATACAGTCAGAAAAGTGATAATGTTTAATCATCTATAATATGATTAATTCAAGCAGTGATCAACAATGGACACTACAACCATTAGCAGGAGTACTGTAAGAGAATGAGATTCTCACATGACAATCATGACTTTGGCATTTTGAATTTTCAAACTGAAGGAATTTGAGAAATGACAATGGCAGGAAGGAATTTCTGATGTTCCTATGAAGCACATCATGAAACACTTATGTGAGAAGGTGCTCTCTATACCCAAAGGTACATCCCCCTCACCCACCCACCCATGCCAACCCTTCCCCCTTGGTAACCACCAGCCTCTTTATCCCCAAAGTCTGGGAGGAAACTGTTATACGGTTAGCTCAAACTTTTGTCCTATCATGCCTTTCACCATTTTCTACTCTTCATTGAACTGAGCATTAAGACTCTCAGGTTTCACCATTTCTTTGCATCTTCTTTTCCCATGAAGGAAAATTTACATTAAATAAATGTGTATGAAATAATCTCGTTACAGAGGTCCCTGTCAAGTACTTCAGGGGGAAAGGGAAATACATTTTCCTCCACTACCATCTCTGGCACCCCAACAGGAATGGCTGGGACACCCCACTGGAGAGTCTGCAGAGAGGATCCTGGGAAAACTAAAGGAGGAGGGCAAAGGGTAACAAGTGTTATCAAAGCCAGTCCTTCTGGATCTCTGCCTTAAAAGCTCTGTGCATTGTGACTCTGGTTACCTTTGATTTGAACCCATGTGTTCTACAGGTCCTTTCCCTTTCATAGACAGCCGCACATTTCCTGTGACTCTTGAGAACTTTTCTTTCTTTTCCTCCTGCCATGGACGCCAGTTGCTGTCTCTTGGCTGTGCATGAGGGCAACAGTCAAGTGGGGGTTTAATTATATGGCCAGAGATAAATGTGAGCTGCACCCCATGTACAGATAACATCTTACTGACCACAGGCAGATCTCGGAGGAGATTGTCTATGTGTTTTCGTTATCTTTTGGAGTGGTTCTGAACCTTCAGAGAAGTGCATTTTTTAAATTAAAATTTAGCTGGTATACAATATTGTATTGGTTTCAGATGTACAGCATAGTGATTTGACAAACATATACATCACTACATGTTCAAAACAAGAAACTGTAGTTACCACCTGTCACCAAATAAATTACAATATCACTGACTATATTCCCTATGCTGTACTTAGATCTCTGTGAATATTTTATTTTATTTTATTTTATTGAAGTATAGCTAATACACAATTTTATGTTGGTATCAAGTATAGAAATTCGTGACTGAACAATTACACACATTATTAAATTGTCACCACAAACAGTGCAGTTACTATCTGTCAACATAAAAAGATGTTACAAACTGCACTTCCATCCCCAAGACAAACATATTGTGATTGAGATTTTCTGCCTCTTTCTCCCCCTCACCCACCCACCCATGCCAACCCATCCCCCATGGTAACCACTGGTCACTTCTTACTGTCTGTGAGCCTACTGCTGTTTTCATTTCATTTTGTTTTGTTTTTATATCCCACATGTCAGTGAAATCATCGTATTTGTCATTCTCTGCCTGGCTTATTTCATTCAGCATCATACCCTCTAGATCCAACCATGTTGTTGCAAATAACAGGGTTTCATTCTTTTTTATGGCTGAATGATGTTCCATTGTGTATATGTACCACTTCTTCTTCATCTATTCATCTATTGCAGGGTACTTTGGTAGCTTCCATATCTTGGCTATTGTAAATAATTCAGCAATAAATATAGGGGTGCATATATGTCTTTACTTCTCAAGTGAGTCTCTTGCAGTCAACACAGAGATGGGTCTTGTATTTTTATCCATTCAAGCACTCTCTGTTTTTGTTTGGCAAACTTGGTCCATTTACATTTAAAACAGTAAAGCAATAATGAATAGTAGATACTTATTGACACTGTTAACTGTTTTGTGGCTTTTTTCCCCAGAATCAGTGGCTTTTATTTGTTTTTTGAAAGTATTTATATTAAGGTACATACAATAAAATACACAAATTTTAGTGTTCAACTCCATAAATTTTGATGTGTTTATTCACTCACGTAACCATCTTTCAGATCCTGATATCAAATATCTTCACTATTGTTCCCTCATTTTGTGCTTGTTTCTGTAGACCATCTCTGTCTCTTCCACGGTTGCAAAACACTGTGGCTTGATGACTTTCTTTGTTATGTGTAGACTCCTTTCTAATTTTCATGTCGGTATTTGCTGTTAAGTTTTTCTTCTTTTTGGTTAAGGTGAAGTTCATGTAAAGTATTCTACATAAATAACAGCATGTTTTAAACTTACAAACACTTAATTTAAACATATTCCAACATGTTACTTTTTTATTCCTCCCATTTTCTATTTCCATGATGCATTTTTCATCTTTTTATGCAATGCTTCCTTTAACTAATTATTGCAATTTTAGATAAATTTCCTACTTTTGCCTTTTAACTGTCATGCTTTGTAAATGATTGATTCACTACTTTATCCACCTGTTATCTATTACTGGGAGGTTTGTCCTTTTGTATGTTTTTTTATCATTAATTAATTTCTGTTCTTTTTGGCTTAATTAAGTACCTTTAAAATTTTGTGCAGGGCTTTTAACAGTGCTCTACTTCTTTAACTTTTCCTAACTTGAAATCCCCTTAATCTCTTCTTCAATCCTGAATATTAGTCTTGCTGGGTAGAGAATTCTTGATTGGGAGTTCATTTGTTTGCATCCTTTCAGCACTTTGAATATGTAATGCTGTTTCTTTTGGCATGTAAAGTTTCTGCTAAAAACTCTGTTTATAGATTTATACGGTTTCCCTTGTATGTGACAAGTTGTTTCCTCTTGTTGATTTCAATATTTTATTTTTCTCTTCAATGTGTACCATTTAATTATAATATATCTTTGTACAGATATCTTTGGCATCATCTTTTTTGAAGCTCTCAGGGCATCCTGTACCTGCATGCCTGATTCCTCCCCCAGATTAGGCAAGAACTTAGTACTTCCCACTTGAATCATTTATTATTTCTTGAAATAATTTTTGCAGCCCTTTCTTTCTCTTCACCCTGTAAGATCCCTATAATATGAATCTTTGTTAACTCGGTGTAGCCCAAAATATCCCCTTAAGGTGTCTTCACTTTTTTAATTCTTTTCTTATTTTGCTGCTAGTCAGTAGATTGTTAAAAACTTGAACTCTTTCTTATAATAGAGATCAACCTATTAGGTAATTTGTAAAACTAAAAGGTTATTAATCCAAATCAGTAAATCAAACTATTTTTCCAATTTTTTAAACTCTTTTTAAGTCATATGCATAAAGTCTCATATAGACCACCATAGCATTAATACTGACAATATTTAAATGTATAGCAATATATACAGGTTTTCAAATGTGGGGCATAATCACTGCATGCTTAAAACAAATCTTGTTTGTTCATGGCATATGATAAATTAAGCAATGTAATTGAAAGAGAAATCTGAAAATGTCATTCATAATATGGTAATGGATATTCTATTTATTATCCAATTTTAAGTCCTCACAAATTCTTTTTAAAACTTTGAGTTTGGAAAATAATAAATATATTCATACACATTACTTACACAACTTAAAATAGAATTATTTCATACTAAAATATTTTAGCTATAGCTTTGACCAGTGATTTCTATTTGAAAATGATTTAAAATACCATTTACCTGAACCTGCCGAACAGATGCCATAGAGACCTTTGAAAAAAATGTCTCTTAAAGCAGGAAGTCCAAAGTCCATTCCTCTAGGTTTGGACATTGAATTGATCGCCACTGCCCCACTTGGGACAGCCTCTCTAGCTTCATTGTGTTTCCATTTTCTCGTATTTAAAACTAGTAATTTAACAATAAAAACCGAAGTAATGACTCACAAAGATTATGTTACATAGCTGGCTAGTGACCATCAAGTGAGCTTTTATTGTATGTTCCTCACTGTTAGCTGTTATGAGTTTACATTTAAATGGCAGCCCCTTGACTACCTTTTAAAGAACTGGACAGTAGCAAAGAAATTAACAATGGCCATAGATACTTTGAACTAGAGGAGAGTTGTTACATATACTCATTGGCCATAAGTGATTCAGATGTTGCTATATATCAGGTTTAATAAATTTGTGAAACCCATTATTTAGGATTTATTGTTCATGAACATCTTTTCTTTGTATTCCTTATTATTCTATGTCACTCCTCAATGACTTTTATTTCTTTCTTTATTAGGTTAATGATTTAATGATTTGGGTCATTTACTACCCAATCAAGCAAACTTTTTGAGAGTCTGCCACCTCCCTGGTCTCCAGATTCTTTACTTACAATTTTCAACCTCCTATCATTTCAAAGCTTAACTTTTCAGAGAATGCTTCTTAATGAAAAGCCAATTGATGATATGCATTTGAGAAGAGACTCATTCATTTTTGAGACTAAATGTAAAAACAGACAGTGGCCACACCACACATGAAATCAGAACTCTGACTCCAACCTCCAATACAACCAGCCCAGGGAGTCAAACCACAGCACCCTGCAGCAGTCAGCAGAAGGGTCAGGACTTGGTCAGTAACTACCAGTTTCCAAAATTTTTGCCCCATTTTCATTTCAGGACCAACCAGAGAAAGCCGGATATGCTCCCCAAACCAATCTTACAGTATGGCCCCCTCCTACTTAGTCACCTCCAGCTCCTCTACCTTAACAACTTCCCATCAGGGAACACCTGGATCCTCCTCTTCCTTCCCTCATCCTTTCCTTATGTGACACTGCCCTCCCATTTCCCTGTGTTCTTAATACAGCAAAGAATACTTCACTTTCTTATTACAGTTTTTGAAATATTTTTAGTGTGTGTTAGAGCACATCCCCCTTCATTAGTATTCCCAATCAGTTTTTTCCAAACTTATCTTATGCATTTCTTTCCATGGGAAATTTATCATCATTTATCTAGCTCAATAAAAATGCTCCTTGCAAATTTTATTGATATTATATTAAATTTAATAAAATGACAGAACTAACCACTTAGTGAGATTTCTCAACTTAGAACATGTGCTGACTTTCCATGTGTTCAAGTTCATTTTTTTTAATTGAAACTGGTACTGAGGTCATTGTAGATTAACAGGTAAGAAATAATGCCAAGAGGTCCAGTGTATACTTTACTCAGTATCTCACCATTGTAACATTCTGAAAAACTAAAGTACAATATCACAATCATTTTATTGGCAATCGCGGGATTGTATTTTAAGAGTATGCTTATATTTGTAAGAAACGACCAAACTGTCTTCTGGTATAAATAACTGTTCCATTTTATGTTATCATCAGCCAGAGATGAGAGTTTCTGTAACTTCACATCCTTGAGAGCACTTAGTGTTGTCGGTATACTTATTTTGGAAGTTCAAACAATTGTCTAGAGTTATCTCACTGTTTTCATCTACTTTCTATTTTCAAATTCTTCATGTTAGCTTTTGCAGAGAAAAATATTTTAATTGTGATAAAATACAGTTTAATATTTTTTACTGTTTTAATTGAAGTATCATTGATACACAATCTTATGTTGGTTTCAAGAATACAACACAGTGGTTCAACTGTTACCCATGTTATTAAACCCTCATCCTCATGATTGTGGTTACTATCTGTCAACAAAGAAAGATGTTACAGAACCATGACTGTATTCTCTAAGCTGTGCTACTGTCCCCTTGACCAACTTATATCATGATTGAGAATTTCTGTGCCCCTTTATCTCTCTCACCTTCACTACACACCTGCCCCAGCCCCTCCCCTTTAGTAACCACTAGTCATTTCACAGTGTTCATGACTCTACTGCTATTTTGCTCATTCTGTTTGGCTTTGTTTTTATGTTCCACAAATAAATGAATTCATATGATATCCATGTTGAATTAATTTTTGTTAATGTGGATCAGTAGAGCGAACTGTAGCAACTTTTTCTTCACTTATTGATGCCAATTTCTCCAGCACCAATTGTGTAAAAGCAATCTTTCCTCCACCAATTGCTTTTAACTTTGTCATGAACACTGTCATAATTCTGCAATCTACTTCTGGATTCTCTCTTCTCTTCCACCGATTCATGTGCCTATCCTACAGTGTAAACAACAAAGCCAGTCTTATGGCATCTAGAAAGTAATATTGTTAAAGTATTTATTTCACATTATTCTTACTTCCAGAATTGTTGTAGCTACTCTCAGGTATGTATCTTTCTACTAAAATTTTAGTATAAAGTTGTCTATGCCTATGGTGGCATATTGATTGGAGGAGTATCAGACCTATAAATCAATTTTTGGATAATTGATTTCTGTATTTATTAGCTTTCTTGTCTATGAGCTTTGTAGGAACAGAATAACCCTTGTCACATAACTACCATCAGACCACTGCACTAGAAGATTTAACAATGATGTTTTACAGCCAGGGAAACATTAGTGACGTGACAAATAGATGCAGTATTCTGAAAAGAAAAGGAGCATTAGGTAAAAACTAAGGACCTTTGGATAAAGTACAGACTTAAGCTAATAATAATATCTATCAATATTGGTTCATTAGTTTCAACAAATCTCTCATATTAATTTGTAATATTAATAATACAAGAAACAGAATGGAGGACATGGGGATTAATTCTACCTTCCCAACTAATCTGTAAATTAAACTTTTCTATACAATTTTTAAAGGAAAAGGTAAGCCTCTCAATGCTGCAATGATTTTTAGCCCATTGCTTCACCTTCTCAAAATTAAGTTGATATGTCACCAAATATATTAATCCCTCTCTATTTGTTGTTCTGTATACACTAGTGCATGTTTTACTAATTGTTTACTAATACATATTGATATATTTAAAATTCATTCAGCTTTGTATTTTTGGAGTGAATATAAACAACTCAATGATTAGCTCTCTCAAGACTTGCACTCCCATTAAAAAAGTTCCTGTATTTTCTGACCCTAGAGTAATTGTGAATTTTGTTAATAAAAGTAATGCAAGGTGGTTTTGTTCCCTGACAGTTAAAGTAAGTGATTATCCCTATGCATCAGGTAATTTATGTTCTCCAGGAAACAACACGTCTTTAAAAATGGTTCTCACTTGTGAGAGTGGTGGGATTGAGGTCCAGAAAATCTCTTAACAAAAGAGGAGGAAAATATATCCAGAATTTTGTATAGATGCTTCCAGAAAACTGTAATTTCTTCTTTTGGCAATTACTGCAAGAATATAGTGATGTAAGTACTGTCTGTATTCAACACATCATGATTATAGACATATTTTTTCCCAGCTTTATTGAGGCATGATTGATAAAATTGTGTAAATTTAAGGTGTACAATGTGATGTTTATATATGTATATATTGTGATATGTTTACCAACACCAAGCTAACATATCCATCACCTAACAAAGTTAACTTTCTATGTGTATTTGTAAGGATAACAGAGATCTAGTCTTTACAAATTTCAGGTATACAATGCAGTATTATTTAACTATAATCACCATGCTGTACATTAGACCATCAGAGCAGTCATGTTAAAACAGAACGTTTGTGCTCCCTTTCCCCCAACACCCAGTCTCTGTTCTGTTCCATTGGTATATGGGTCAGTTCTTGTGCCAGTAACAAATTGTCTTCAGTACTGTGACTTTGTATAGAACTTAAAGTTGGAAAACATAATTCCCCCCACTTTATTCTTCCTTCCAAGGATTTTTTTTTGGCTATTTGGTGTTCTTTGTGGTTCCACATGAATTTTAGAACTATTTTATCTAGTTCGTTGAAGAATGTTGTTCTTCAACGATTTTGATAGGGATTGCATTAAATCTGTAGATTGCTTTAGGCAGGATGGCCATTTTGACAATCTTCATTCTTCATATCCATGAACATGGGATGTATTTCCATTTACTGGTGTCTTCTTTAATTTCTCTCATGAGTGTCTTGTAGTTTTCAGGGCATAGGTCTTTCACTTCCTTGCTTAGTTTTAATCCTAGGTTGTTGTTGTTGTTTTTTTGATGCAGTTGTAAATGGAATTGTTTTCCGGATTTCTGTTTCTGAAAGTTCATCATTAGTATATAGGAATGCCACAAATTTCTGTATATTAATTTGAAGCCGCAACTTTACAGAATTCAGTTATTAGTTCTAGTAGTTTGGGAGTGGATTTTTTAGGGTTTTCTATGTACAGTATCATGTCGTCTACAAACAGTGACAGTTTAGCTTCTTCCTTACCTATCTGGATGCCTTTTATTTATTTGTGTTGTCTGATTTCCATGGCTAGGACCTCCAGTATTACTTTGAAAAAAGTGGGGAGAATAGGCATTCTTGTCTATCTCCTGATCTTAGAGGAAAAGCTATCAGCTTTTCACTGTTAAGAATGAAGTTGGCTGTGGGTTTGTCATATATGGCCTTTATTATGCTGACGTACTTCCCCTGAACACCCATTTTGTTGAGAGTTTTTATCATGAATGGATGTGGAATTTTGTCAAATGCTTTTTCAGCATCTATGGAGATGATCATGTGATTTTTGTCCTTCCTTTGATTCATATAGTGGATGATGTTGATGGATTTTCGAATGTTGTAACATCCTTGCATCCCTGGGATGAATCCCACTTGATCACATTGTATGATCCTCTTCATGTATTTTTTAATTCAGTTTGCTAATATTTTGTTGAGTATTTTTTCATCTATGTTCATCAGGGATATTGGTTTTTAGTTTTATTTTTTTGTGGTGTCTTTGCCTGGTTTGGTGTTAGAGTGATGCTTGATTCATACAGTGAGTTTGGAAGTATTCCCTTCTCTTCTACTTTTTGGAAAACTTTAAGGAGGATGGGTATTATGTCGTTTCTAAATGTTTGATAAAATTCAGTGGTGAAGCCATCTTGTCCAGGGGTTTTAGGTGGTTTTTTGATTACCAACTCAATTTAATTGCTGTTAATTGTTCTGTTCAGATTTTCGTTTTCTTCCTGGGTCGGCCATGGAAGGTTGTATTTTCTAGAAAGTTGTCCATTTCTTCTAGATTATCCAATTTTTTAGCATATAGTTATTCACAGTATTCTCTAATAATTCTTTGCATTTCTGTGGTGTCCACAGTGATATTTCCTTTCTCATTTCTGATTCTGTTTATGTGTGTATGTTTTCTTTTTTCCCTGATAAATTTGGCTAGGGGTTTATCTACATTTTTTGTTTTCTCAAAGAAGCAGCTGTTGGTTTCATTAGTTCTTTCTACTGTTTCATTCTACTCAATTTTATTTATTTGTGTTCTGATCTTTATTATGTCCCTTGTTCTACTGACTTTGAGCCTCATTTGTTCTTCTCTTGCAGGGGCCATAGCCCTGTTGCTCAAGCCTTTTTGTCATTATTTCCCATGCATGTTACTTTCATGGAATGCAAAATATTCCTAGACTCTCTGGTGTTTGGGGTGCCCCATACTCACAAGTGAATCCCTTTCATCCAGCAGATGAGCCACCCATATCACAGAGAAGAGGATGGCCACAGTGGGATTTTCCCCTCAGGATGTCCCACCCTGGATCACCCTTGGCCCTGTTGGGTCCCTGCTCAGGCACAATTATGTTAATATCCTAGGGGAGTGTAAAATAAATCCCTCCCACTGAATTGTGAGGGAAACCGAAAGGCCAAAGAATGACAGTGGAGTCCAGCGTGGTGAGTCAGTGAGTTTTATGAAGGGGTTTTAGAGCAGTGGACAATATTCTGGCAGCTGCTGTACCAAAATCGTCACTCTACTGCTGCTAGGCTATCCTTTATCAGGGAATGAGAAAAGGGTGCTACCTGCTGGAATGCAAATCATTTGTGTAGAAAAGCAGGCAATCCTGGAGTTCCCCTCTTCCTATCATGGGCTTTTAATTTCTTATCCTCTTATCTTATCTTGAGCTCCTCCTTATTCCTGGAACTTCAGTCCAGGAGTGCAGCCAAGCAACTTATTTTAAAATGGCTTCTTTAAACAAAATGGATTCACTTTGGTCAGGTGTAGCTCAGGAGTTCAGTTCCTGGCAAGTTCACACTGGATTTGGTAAGACTGAAAAATGACACAGAGCATTAGCTGGAGGGCTCACATGAAGTTTTATTCTCATGGTGGTAGTTTAAGTACTGACATCACATCCGCATCCATGGATCTGCACCCAAGTGGTCACCCTATACCAGCACAGACAATCGTGGCTACTTGCCAACATGTGTGTAAGCCTGTGCCTGTGCAGGGGAAAGTGATTAGGTAGCACAAGGGCTGGTATCCACTATTGCAAGTGGTTGTTATTGCCATGCTGGCATTAAACATTTTTAAATATAAGATTACAGTAAGGAAAGGGAAATATCAACTTCAGTGCAAGAGGAATTTTATTAAGAGCAAAGAGTCATTGCAAGGAGGAAATATATGGAGATACAATGATGAAGTATAACCCAGAACAAGGACTGCCTGGTTGAACAGGATGATAAAGTGACAAAACTATGTCAGTACACAACAAAATGTCAGACACATGATCATACCAGAAAAAGTTCAAAATATCAGAGTGAGGATATTCCAGAAGGCTTGAAATAAAAGGAGCATATAATTCATGTTGATAACATTAGTGACTGTTTTGAATATTGGATGCATAAGAACTGGAAGCTAGTATTTTATATCAGATCAATTACAACTTATTAAGTTCCTATATGTTGCCATGTTATATTCTTTTAAAATACTCTTGGTGAAAGGGATAATAAAATAATTAAAAGAAAAGTGAAAAAGTAGAACATGAAATTATAACAAAGTAGATAAAAGATACAAAAGGCGGCCCTTTTGAAATATTAATAAACCAGATAAAAATTTACAATGATGAAATAAGACAAAGAACAAACCAGAATAACAAATAGCAGAAAAAAAGAAAAATTGCTGTAGAACATATAGACACCAAAAACATAATGAAAGGAAAACTATTAAAACCACTACAATGGAATCCTACCCACTGCAATCAGGCAAGATAAAGAAATAAAAGGCATTCCAATTTGTAAAGAGGTGAAACTGTCACCATTTGTAGCTGAATCAATGCCATATATAGACAACCATACAGAATCCACAAAAAAATTTCAGAACAAATAACTGAATTTGGCAGAGTTGCAGGATACACAATAATATGCAGAAATCTGTTGCATTATTATATAATAACAATGAAAAAGAAGAAAGAGAAATCAGGAAAACAATTCCACTTACAACTGCATCAAAGAAAATAAAATACCTAGTAATAAACCTAATCTGTACTCTGAAAACTATAACACACTGATGAGATAAATTAAAGAAGACATAAATAACCGGAAATGTATCCTGCGCTCATGGATAGGAAGAATTCATATTGTCAAAATCACTATCTGGCCCAAAGCAATTTACAGATTCAATGTAATCCCTATTAGAATACCAATGGCATTTTTCAATGAACTAGAATAAATAATCCTTAAATTCATGTGGAACCAAAAAAGACCCTGAATAGCCAAATAAACCATGAGAAAGAACAAAGCTGGGGTATCACATTCCCTTTTCTCAAGCTGTGCCACAAAGCTACAGTGATTAAAACAGTATGGTAGTAGCACAAAAAAAGACCCATAAATCAATGGAACAGAACAGAGAGCTCAGAAATAAATCCATGCATATATGGCCAATTCATATATGACAAAGGAACCATGGATATACAGTGGGAAAAAGACAGTCTCTTTAATAATTTGTATTAGAAAAACTGGACAGTTACATGCAAGAGAATGAAACTGGATTAGTCTAATTCCATACACAAAAGTAAAACAAAGTGGATTAAAGAACTAAATGTAATACATGAAGCTATAAAATTCTTAGAAGAAAATATAGAACAAAATCTCTTGAGCTTCAGCATGAGCAATTTTTTCTGGATATGTCTTCCCAGGCAAGGGAAACAAAAGCAAAAATGAGCAAATGGGACCACATCACATGAAAAAGTTTGTAAAGCAAAGGATACCGTCAACAGAACAAAAAGGCTGCATACCATATAGAAGAATATAATCAAAAGTGATTTATCTGATAAAGGTTTAACATACAGAACATTTAAAGAACTTACATGAGGCCTTTGTCTACCTTAACTCTAGTCCACTTTTCCAGTGGAGTGTATTAAAATAAAACATTTGGTCTTCTTCACAATTGTGTCTTTGCCTTTCAATTCTTTATTTCAATTGGGACAAGAATTGAGGGAAACAAGCTCCATCCATAACATATTTGGTGCTGTGAGTTGGATTGCTACTCTTAATATTAAGTTGTGCTAAATAAAATCTCCCTGCAGTGTTAACTCTCAAAAGAGAAAAAAAGAACTCATATGACTCAACACCAAAAAATAAATAACTTGACTAACAAATGGGGAGACCTGAAATGGTATTTCTCCAAAGCAGACATACAGATGACCAACAGGCACATGAAAAGATGCTCCACATCACTAATCATCAGGAAAATGCAAGTGTAAACCACAATGAGATATCACCACACCCCAGTTAAAATGACCTCTACCCAAAAGATGATAAATAATAAGTGTTGGCAAGGGTGTGGAGAAAAGAGAAACCTCCTACACTGTTCATGGGAATGTAAATTGGTACTACCACTATGGAAAATAAGTGTTGGCAAGGGTGTGGAGGAAAGAGAAACCTCCTACACTGTTCATGGGAATGTAAATTGGTACTACCACTATGGAAAGCAGTATGGATGTTCCTCAAAAAACTAAAAATAGAAATACCATATGAACCAGTAACTCCAGTTCTAGGAATTAACCCATAGAAAACAAAATCTCTGATTTGAAAATATTTCACTTACATGTGGCATCCAAACCCAAAACTAAACTAAAAATACAAAACAACAGTAGATTCATAGACACTGAGAAGTGACTGGTGGTTACCACGGAGGAGGGGTTGGTTGAGTCAGTGAGGTGTGTGAAGAGGATGAAGAGGCACAGAAATATTAATCATACTATAAGCTGCTCACAGGGATGGAAGTGAAGCATGGAGGATATAGTCAATTATTCTGTAACATCTTTCTATTTTACAGATAGTAAACTGCTCTATTCATGGTAGGGATTTAATAATGTGTGTAACTGTTGAATCACAGAGTTTTATACTTGAAACTAGTATAATATTGTATATCAGCAATACTTCAATAGAAATAAGTCTGCTTCAAAAATGATAATAACCTTGACAGTTCAGATGATATGGATAATTTTCTTAAAAACACAACTTATAAAAATTTCCAAAGCAGAAAGAGAAAATTTGAATACTCTGAACCTATATACAACATTGAGTCTACTGTTTAGAATTCCCAAGCCAGATGGATTCCTTCATTAGTTATTTAGCATATAATACTACTTCATTTATGAAATAAACATATACTTGATATGTAGGTGTAACAAGGACAGTTAAGAAAGGAAAGTATACCCAAATATATATGAAGAACATAATGCGAAATAATGAACACCCATTCATGGACAATAATGGATTAAGGGTGAAAATTAGAACATGTTTCCTCTCTTCCAAGTTGTTAACTTTCAGCTTGATGTAAGAGATATATTATGGATTTTAAACCATTATCAGATATATTGTTTGACAGTTTTCTCCTATTTTGTGGAGAAATACTCACATATTTACACTAGTGACAAGCAACTCAAGAGAGTGTCAAAAGGGGAACTGATTAAAACCTCTATGCCTTCCATATAATGAAGAAAAAAATAATGTCATAAAAAGTTAACCCTCATATTTTGTTTTCAATTAAACATGTAACTGATGGGAGGTGGGATCAAGAATGGGGGTAGAAAATCCTGAACTCACTCCTCTCACAGACATACCAAAATCTACAATTACACGTAAAACAACTATCTCTGAGAATGAACTGAAGACTAGCAGCAAAGATCATATACAATAAAGATTATAAAGAAAAAGCCACACTAAGATGGGAAAGAAGGACGATTATCAGTCTGTTGGGACCCACTCTCCTGCAGAAACCCACCACTAAGAGGGATATCACTGATGTAGAGAAAGGGTGGCTGAGACCTGCATTGGTCTCTGCAGCCCAGGGGACCTGCTCTGGGAAGATGAGCTTCCATAGCACTTGGCTTTGATAACCTATTAGGCTTATGTCCAGGACAACTGGAGGGAAGTGGGAAATCGAGACTCCACTCTTAGAGGCCATGCATACAATCTCACTTGCTCTGAGACCCCATGTAGACACAACAGTTTGAAAAGTGCCTGGTGTCTAACAAGAAGATCCACTGGCTAACTGTAGGGCATGTGCCAGAGGGGCAGGGATCTAGGGAATTTTCCCCAGGGTTGGAAACACTGGTGGGCATCTTTGTCACTTTCTTTACAACTAAATCTATCAACCATGGCAAGCATCATTTCTGGCACTCTTCATCTACTGTCTTAGAATGGCTAAGTCCACCTTGACATTCCTTTGTGGATTTGCCAGCCCAACCTTCCCATCTGGAACCAAGCAGCTCCCAGGAGGCTTACTGCAGGCAGATTTGGCCAGAAAAAGAAAACCACAAAAGAACCCCCAACCCCATGGTGGGTTATTCCTCCACATAAGAATCACTGCAACCATTGAAGCTGGGCCTCACAGGCAGTAACACCAGGGCCAAACCCACAGACATCAATGGGACTGTGGAAGTTGCCACCAGACCATGAAAACAGCTGTGCCAGTGGACAGTAAACACACCAGAAGTTCAACAGAAATCATGACTCAACCACAACTTTAGGGTACATGCAAGCCACACAGGTGTCACTCCTCGGGCACATAGCTCAGCTGACCAGAAGAATTTGGGCTTATTTGGCCTACAGGCTACCTTCTATATAAACATATTCCTTCAAGACTGGGATACATAACTGACCTACTTAATATATAGACCTGAACAGAGAGTTAGGAAAATGTGGAAACATAAAAATGTGTTCTACACAAAAAAAGAGAAAACCTCAGGAAACAAACTGGAGATAAACAATGTACCAGATAAAAAGTTCAAAGCAGAGACTTCTGGGAAGATGGCAGCATGAGCAGGGCAGTGGGAATCTCCTCCCAAAACCATATATATTTGTGAAAATACAACTATTCCTAAAAGAGAGACCAGAAGATACAGTACAACAGCCAGGCTAGAGCTACATCTGCAAGAACTCAGCACCTCAAGAAGGGTAAGATACAAAGCCACGACCCAGTGGGACCTGAGCACTCTCCCACCCCAGCGCACCGGTGGGAGAAAAAGATTCAGAGACGGGAAGGAGTGGAAGCACAGGCCGGCTGAATAACCAGCCATGGTGATCTGTGCCAGGAACACTGACACACATCGTGTGGTGTATCGGAGATTAGAGAAAAGGAAGGGCAGGATCTGAGATGAGACCACAACTGGGTCCTCTCAGCTGGCTCCCCCAGACAAAAGAAAAGCGTGTGATTTTTTTTTTAAGACTTAAAGAGACAAGGGCCCAACAGCGTAACAAAACCATCCCAGTGCACTCAGCCCAGTGGGCTGGGAGTCTTGGGGAATTTCAGAACCCCATGGCCGGAGGCCAGGCAGAGCAGCCACACAGAGGCTTCCCACAGAGATCAGCAGCCTGCCATTCATTCCCTCACACATGGCTAGAGCCACAAAGGGTCTGGCGGAGCTGCTGTTGCTGTGGAAGAGTGGAGGAGTGGCACCACCCATAGCATCCTCACAGAATCACATCTTGGCTGGTGCAAAGCTAAGCAGGAAGGACCCCAGAACCAGGTTTGGAAGGCAACAAGGGGAGCAGTATGCATCAAACAAGACTGCAAACCCCTGCAGTGCTACAGGTTAAGCGGAGGGTGACCCAGCACAAAGGCAGCTTAGGGAATTATCCCAGAGACTGCCTCCCAATGTGCTGGAAAAAAGCTCAGGACCCTGAGAAGGGCAAGGAGAAGAACAAGCAGGAAGGGAATTTGTTCTCCTAGCAGACACATGGTGACTACCAGAGACCACTTCTATTGCCATGAAAAGACAGAGGAATATGGTCCAGACAAAGCTTAGCCAGACACCAGAGAGGGGGCCTGATGGGATGGACATGCACAATCTCCCTGAAAAAGAATTCAGAATAAAAGTCATAACCAGGCTGATGGATCTACAGAGAAATATGCAAGAATAAAGGGAGGAAGTGAGGGAAGTGAGGAAAGACAATGCAGAAATGAGACAAGCAATCAATGGGTTTAGCAGCAAACTGGAAGAGATGCAAGAGACTGTTAATGGAATAGAAATCAGAGAACAGGTATACAAAGAAGCTGAGGCAGAAAGAGAAAAAAGGATCTCTAGGAATGAAAGAATATTAAGAGAACTGTGTGACCAATCCAAATGGAACAATATTCCCATTATAGGTACCAGAAGAAGAAGAGACAGAAAAGGGGATAGAAAATATCTTTGAAGAAATAATTGCTGAAAACTTCCACAAGCTGGGGAAGGAAATAGTCTCTCAGACCAAGGAAAGCCACAGATCTCCCAACACAAGGGACCCAAGGAAGACAACACCAAGACACATAATAATTAAAATGGAAAAGATCAAAGACAAGGACAGAGTATTAAAGGCAGCTAGAGAGAGGAAAGATCAACTACAAAGGAAAACCCATCAGACTATCATCAGACTTCTCAACAGAAACCTTACAAGCCAGAACAGAATGCCATGATATATTTAAGGGAATGAACAGAAGGGCCTTGAACCAAGAATATTGTATCCAGCACGATTATCATTTAAATTTGAGGGAGGGATTAAACAATTCCTAGACAAGCAAAAGCTGAGGGAGTTTGCCTCCCATAAACCACCTCTACAGGATATCTTAAAGGGATTGCTCCAGACGGAAGGACTCCTAAGGCTAAAAAGATGTCACCAGAGAAAATAACATCAAAGCAAAGAGAGCAGACCATCCAAATACTAACTAAAGGCTAAAAGTAAAATCAACTATCCACAAAAAGAGTAAAAGGAAACTTAATGGAGTACAGAATAAAACACCTAGTATATAAAGAATGGAGGAGGAAGAATAAGAAGGGAGAGAAAAAAGAATCATTGGACTGCGTTTTAAAATAACTTAACAAAAAAGTTAAGTTAGACTGTTAGATAGTAAAGAGGCTACCCTTGAACCTTTGGTAACCACAAATCTAAAGCTAGCAATGGCAATGAATACATATCTATCAATAAACACCCTAAATGTAAACGGACTTAATGGACCAATTAAAAGACACAGAGTAATAAAATGGATAAAGAAGCAAGACCCGTCTATATGCTGCTTACAAGAGACTCATTTAAACCCAAAGATATACACAGACTAAAGGTGCAGAGATGGAAAAAGATATTGCATACAAACAACAAGAAGAAAAAAGCAGGTGTTGCAGTACTTGTATCAGACAAAATTGACTTCAAAACGAAGAAAGTAGTAAGAGATAAAGAAGGACATTACATAATGATAAAGGGGTCAGTCAAACAAGAGGATATAACCATTTTAAATTTATATGCACCCAACACAGGAGCACCGACATATGTGAAACAAATACTAACAGAATTAAAGGAGGAAATAGAAAGCAATACATTCATTTTAGGAGACTTCAACACACCACTAACTCCAAAGGACAGATCAACCAGACAGAAAATAAGTAAAGACACAGAAGCATTGAATAACACACTAGAACATATGGACCTAACAGACATCTACAGAACCCCACACCCAGGGCAGCAGGATACACATTCTTCTCAAGTGCAGATGGAACATTTTCCAGAATAGACCACATACTAGGCCACAAAAAGAACCACAGTAAATTCAAAAATATTGAAATTCTACCAACCAACTTCTCAGATCACAAAGGTATAAAGCTAGAAATAAATTGTACACAGAAAACAAAAAGGCTCACAAATACATGGAGACTTAACAGCATGCTCCTAAATAATCAATGGATAAATCACCAAATTAAAAAAGAGATCAAACAATTTATGGAGACAAAAGACAGCAATAGCACAAAGCCCCAACTTCTGTGGGATGTAGCAAAGGTAGTTCTAAGAGGAAAGTATATTGCAATCCAGGCCTATGCAAAGAGGTAAGAAAAATCCCTAATAAATAGTCTAAAGAAACAATTATTGAAATTGGAAAAAGAACGACAAATGAGGAACAATGTCACCAGAAGGAGGGAAATAATAAAGATCAGTGAAGAAATAAATAAAATTGAGAGGAATATAACAATAGGAAAACTCAATGAAACCAAGAGCTCTTTCTTTGAAAAAAAAAATAGGTAAACCCCTAGCCAGACTCATTAAGACAAAAAGAGAATCTACACACATAAACAGAATCAGAAATGAGAAAGGAAAAATCACTATGGACCCCACAGAAATACAAAGAATGATAAGAGAGTACTATGAGAAACTATATGCTAACAAGCTGGAAAACCTACAAGAAATGGACAACTTCTTAGAAAAATACAACCTTCCAAAACAGACAAAACAAGTAACAGAAAACCTAAACAGACCAATCACCAGCAACGAAATTGAATTGGTAATCAAAAAACAACCCAAGAACAAAATCCCCATGCCAGACGGATTCACCTCTGAATTTTATCAGACATATAGAGAAGAAATAATACCCATTCTTCTTAGAGATTTCCAAAAAATAGAAGAGGATGGAATACTTCCAAACTCATTCTATGAAGCAAGCATCACTCTAATACCAAAACCTGCCAAAGACCTCACCAAAAGAGAAAATTACAGGCCAATACCCCTGATGAATGTAGATGCAAAAATACTCAACAAAATATTAGCAAAAAGAATTCAAAAATACATCAAGAGGATCATATACCATGATCAAGTGGGATTCATCTCAGAGATGCAAGAATGGTACAACATTCGAAAATCCATCAACATCATCCACCACACCAACAATAAGAACAAAAACCACATGATCATCTCCATAGATGCTGAAAAAGCATTTGACGAAATTCAACATCCATTCATGATAAAAACTCTCAACAAAATGGGTACAGAGGGCACACACCTCAACATAATAAAGGCCAAATATAACAAACCCACAGCTAACATAATACTTAACATCGAGAAGCTGAAAGCTTTTCATCTAAGATCGGAATAAGACAGAGATGCTCACTCTCTCCACTATTGTTCACCATAGTACTAGAGGTCCTAGCCACGGCAATCAGACAAAACAAGGAAATACCAGGCATCCAGATTGGTAAAGAAGAAGTCAAATTGTCACTGTTTGCAGATGACATGATATTGTACATTAAAAACCCTAAAGATTCAACTCCAAAACTACTAGAACTAATATCTGAATTCAGCAAAGTTGCAGGATACAAAATTAACACGCAGAAATCTGTTGCTTCGCTATACACTAATGATGAGCTAACAGAAAAAGAAATCAGGAAAACAATTCCATTCACAATTGCATCAAAAAGAATAAAATACCTAGGAATAAACCTAACGAAGGAAGTGAAAGACCTATACCCTGAAAACTACCAGACACTCAAGAGAAATTAAAGAGGACACGAACAAATGGAAATTCATCCCATGCTTTTGGCTAGGAAGAATAAATATTGTCAAAATGGCAATACTACCTAAAGCAATCTACAGATTCAATGCAATCCCTATCAAAATACCAACAGCTTTCTTCAATGAACTGGAACAAATAATTCTAAAATTCATATGGAACCACGACAGACCCTGAATAGCCAAAGCAATCCTGAGAAGGAGGAATAAAACAAGGGGAATTACACTCCCTGACTTCAAGCTCTACTACAAAGCCACAGTAATCAAGACAATTTGGTATTGGCACAAAAACAGACCCACAGACCAGTGGAACAGAATAGAAAATCCAAACATCACCCCAAACATATACAGCCAATTAATATTTGATAACGGAGCCTTGGATATACAATGGCGAGATGACAGCCTCTTCAGCAGCTGGTGTTGGAAAAACTGGAAAGCTACATGTAAGAGAATGAAACTGGACTACTGTCTAGCACCATACTTAAAGGTAAACTCAAGGTGGATCAACGACCTGAATGTAAGTCATGAAACTATAAAAGTCTTAGAAAAAAACATAGGCAAAAATCTCTTGGACATAAACATGAGCGAATTCTTCATGAACATATCTCCCTGGGCAAGGGAAATGAAAGCAAAAATGAACAAGTGGGACTATATCAAGCTGAAAAGCTTCTGTACAGCAAAGGACACCATGAGTAGAACAAAAAGACATCCTATAGTATTGGAGAATATATTCATAAATGACATATCTGATAAAGGGCTGAAATCCAAAATATATAAAGAACTCACGTATCTTAACAAACAAAAAGCAAATAATCCAATAAAGAAATGGGCAGAGGACATGAGTAGACACTTCTCTAAAGAAGAAATTCAGATGGCCATCAGGCACATGAAAAGATGCTCAATGTTGCTAATCATGAGAGAAATGCAAATTAGAACCACAATGAGATATCACCTCACACCAGTAAGGATGGCCAATATCCAAAACACAAACAACAACAAATGTTGGCGAGGATGTGGAGAAAAGGGAACCCTCCTACACCGCTGGTGAGAATGTAAGCTAGTTCAACCATTGTGGAAAGCAATATGGAGGTTCCTAAAAAAACCGCTTGACCCAGGAATTCCACTCCTAGGAATCTACCCAAATAATACAAGTTCTCATATTCAGAGAGACGTATGCACCCCTATGTTTACTGCAGCACTATTTACAATAGCCAAGATAAGGAAGCAACCTTAGTGTCCATCAGTAGATGAATGGATAAAGAAGATGTGGTACATATACACAATGGAATATTATTCAGCAATTAGAAAGAAAACAAATCCTACCATTTGCAACAACATGGATGGAGCTAGAGGGTATTATGCTCGGTGAAGTAAGCCAGGCAGAGAAAGACAACTACCAAATGATATCACTCATCTGTGGAGTATAAGAACAAAGAAAAAAACTGAAGGAACAAAACAGCAGCAAACTCACAGAACCCAAGAATGGACTAACAGTTACCAAAGGGAAAGGGACTGGAGAGGATAGGTGGAAAGGGAGGAGCAAGGGGGGAAAAGGGGCATTATGATTCACAGACATAATATTGAGGGGGCACGGGGAGGGCTGTACAACTCAGAGAAGACAAGTAATGATTCCATAGCATCTCACTATTCTTATGGACAGTGAGTGTAATGCGGTAAGTGCGGGCGACCTGATGAAGTGGGGTGTTTAGTAACCATAATGTTGCACATGTAACTGTAGATTAATGATACCAAAATAAAAAATAAAAATAAAAATACTCCCATACATTAAAAAAAAGAAAAAGTTAAAAGCAATGTTCATACAAACTCTCACTGAATCACGAGAGGAATGGATGAACTTAGAAGAACTTCCACAAAGGGAGAAAATATAAAAAAGTATAAATCAGAGATAAAGAATACAATTGAATGCAAAATATATAAATGGAATCAACAACAGACTAGAGGATGCAGTAGAACAGATCAGTGATCTGGAGGACAGGATAGTGAAAATCACCCAACTGGTATAACAAAAAGAATAAGAATAAAATGATGATAATTTAAGCATACTAGCATTCACATTGTAGGGGTCCCTGGAGAAGAAGAGAGAGTGAAAGGAACAGAAAACCTGAGAAATAATGGTTCAATTTCTCTAATCCAGTGAGGGAAATAGACATCCAAGTACATAAAGCACAGCGTCCCTGATAAGATAAACCCAAAGAAAACCACATGTTAACTTATGATCATTAAAGTTTCAGTAGTTAACCATAATGGCAGAATCTGAAAACCAGAATAAGCTAGAGGGAATTAAGCTCAGTGAAATAAGTCAGGCAGAGAAAGACAAATACCAAATGATTTCCCTCATTTGTGGAGTATAACAAGGAAATAAAACTGAAGGAACAAAATAGCAGCAGACTCACAGACTCCATGAAGTGACAATTGGTTACCAAAGGGGAGGGTTTGGGGAAGGGGGGATAGAGAGGGAGAAGGGGATTGTGGAGTATCATGATTCGTGCACATGGTGTATGTGGGGTCACCAGGAAGACAGTGTAGCTCATAGAAGACAAATAGGGACTCTGTGGCATCTTACTACACTGATGGACAGTGACTGCAGTGGGGTATCAGTGTGGACTTGATAATAAGGGTTAATGTAATAACCACATGGTTTTTCTTGTGAAACCTTCGTAAGAATGTATATCAATGATACCTTAATAATAAAAAACACAGGAGAAAAAAATCTTATTAAATACAGGGGAAACCCAATAAGAGTATCAGCTGACTTTTCAACAGAAACTTCCAGTCCAGAAGAGAGTGGCTTGATATATTCAAAGTGATAAAAGGGAAAGAAAAGGAAAAATTGCTTACAACCAAGCATACACTACACTGCTAAGTTATCATTCAGAACTGAAGGAGAGTGAAGGAATTTCGTAGATGAACAAATCTACAGGAATTCATCAACAACAGACTGGCCTTACAAGAAATGTTAAAGGTACTTTTTTTAGTGGAAAAGAAAAGGCAATAACTAAAAAGAAGAAAACAGAGAAAAGGCTCTCACTGGTATTGCTAAACATATAAGAAAGAAAATGGGTCAACCACATGCACAGCTAGGTTTTTGGTTAAGAGACAAAGGTTAAATCATCTAAAACTACAATAAGATGTCAAGGGATACACACAATAGTAAAATATAAAATATGACATAGAAACCAAAATGGAGGAAGTAAAAATGTAATGGTTTTAGAATACTTGAATGACTACCAATTAAAATGGACTGCTATATATACAGGATGTAATATATGAAACTCATTGGTTACAGCAAGCCAATATCTATAATATGTACATAAAACATAAAAAGAATAGAAAACAAATATAACCTTAAGGAAAGTCAGCAAATCATAAGGGAAGAGAGCAAGAAAAGTGAAGAACTATAAAACAAGAATACAATCAACAAATAACAGTAAGTATATATCTGTCAATAATTACTTATAATGTAAATTGATAAATGTTCCAATTTAGAGATGTAGGATTGCTGAATGGGTAAAAAAAGAAAAGACTCCTATACATTGCCTACTACAAATTCTCACTATAGAACTAAAGACACATACAGACTGTAAGTGAACAGATGGAAGAGGATATTCTATGCAGATGGAAATGAAAACAAAGCTACAATAATATAACTTACCACTACGGAAAACATTACTGAAGTTCCTCAAAAAATTAATAATAGGATCCAGAAATTCTACTTTGGGTATTTATCCATAGAAAATGAAAACACTAATTCAAAAGATATACACACCCCTATGTTCATTGCAGCATTATTTACAACAGCCAAGATATGGAAGTAAATTAAGTGTCCATCAATAGATGAATTGATAAAGAAGATGTGGTACATACACAATATTACTGAGCCATAAAAAATGGAATATTGTCATTTGTGACAACACATGTAGAATGTATTAATGTAAGTTAAATAAGTCAGACAGAAAAACATGTACTATAAGATTTTACTTATACAGGGGAGTGTATTATTAGTACGTTATATGGAATACAGTTAACAATATATAACAAATTCAAATAGTGACAGATGGTAGGTAGAATTATCATGGTGTATATGCAAATACCAAATCAGTACATTACATATATGAAATTAATATAACATTGTATGTCAATTACACCAGTAAAATAAGTATATTTTCTATAAAGCAGACAAACAAAACTAGTAACCATAAAAATGTTATTTATATATACATAAATTATGTTATTATAAATTACAGTTATGGTATTTATATACTAATTAAAAATTACTGTATAATTTATAAATATATAAATTATGCATAGAACAAATATCGAAAATGCTAACTTTGTTTAGGAATGGGAGGTAATTATATATATTTATATTCTTTTGCTTATACCTCAATAATATTTGAAATACATAATTGTATTGAATAACCAGGTAATGTATTAAGAAGTAAGATTAATAGGAAGCACTTGTCATAAAAACTAACATACTATAAAGTGATGCAAACTTAAGAATAGTAATAGCATCAAAGCTTGAAGACAGAAGAATGACACTGTAAATGTGAACAAAATAGAGTTAATAAAGACACCGAAAGTATACACTAAAATGGAGTCCGAAGGTCATTAAGGAAATGGGGTCTATGTACATTCTCTTCTCTGAAACTACCATTCTAGGAAAATTTTTCACTTTGTATTCTACCAATCAGCAAACATCCAAAACTTTCTCTGCATGCTACAAAGTGAAACTGTGCCTACTGATAATCCTAGCAACCAATTATATACAGATAAATGTAGCTTAAATAGCTATAGACAATCATAATTATTTCAGAACAACCCATGTTAGTCCCCTTGGAGTTACTTGGTTTACCTTTAAAGATCCTAATCCCTTTCCCACCTTGGAAGCATACAGGGTTTCCTCCTGAATCTGTATTCTGATTGTAATTCCTAAGATCTCAATAAACACAAGTGATTATTGTACCATTTGCCTCTTCTTAATTGACAACACAGTCAATAATCAACATATGGAAGTTTTATATATATGTTAAATGAAGTTTTGTATGTTAAATGAAGCATTTTCCCCTCAATAAAGGCATTGTGTTCATTTTGCAACATATACACATATAAAACCACTACCTAATACACCTTGAATTTATACAATTTCACATGTAAATTACTATATTAAAGTTGGAAAAAATAAGAAAAGTGTGTGTCATGCAAATGAGTTTCAGCCCCAGGCAAGTTCACTATAGATTCACTGTGACCAAAGAAATTTACAGCAAAGGGTACTTGGGGTGAAAAGGTTATACACAACTTTATTTCGAGGTGGCAGGTCCGTCCCTCGGCGCTGCCACCACTCCAGCCTCTGCTCTGCTCTCCTACAGCTTTCCAGCCCTGCCACCCAGTCTCCAGCAGAGCACTGGGTGGAACTCCTTACATTAACACAATAATGGCTTATTGCCTAAAGGTATGGAAGTAGTAGCATAGCAACAGGCCAGTTACATTTAAGTTCAGTGAGGATCCTGGCCATAGGAACCCCACTTTACCCACACTCCACCCCTCCAGGATTCTCGCCTTACAATCTATACACTTTCAATCTTCTGCAATGGTCACTGTGTGAGAAAGCTGGAGCACTGTAACCAGATTCCACAACAGCAGCAGAGGATAACAACAACTTGGAGCCTAATAACAAAAATTATAATAATCCTCAAGCCAGAGGAGGTTCTTAATAACAAAGACTTTAGGGGCAATAAGATACATGTTTTAATGCCACCAACATAGGAAATCTTGTCCATCATGTAGGATGCATGCAAGAGAGTGGTCCTGTGATAGGACTGTAGCAGGAAAGGGGTCCCTTCCAGGTCTAGTATACCATACTTTTACTCCTTTCCCCATGGGGGTTACTGAAGGGTCTATATAGTGCTGCTGGAGGTGCATGCACTGGCCATAATGATAAAACAAAACTCCCCGGTAAGATGCTCCTACCTTCTGGCCTTCCAGGATATACTACTGTGACCTTTGGTGGCCACCCTGCTGTTATTCCAGGAATACACAGGAGGCCAGCTTCCCCAAGGTGCCAGAAGAGCCAGCCATAATTAGTCCATGTGTGAAAAGGTCCAAGGCCATGTCCACTCAATGGAGTCTCCAGGATTCAATTCCGTGCAGTTGGTGCTGGCAGCAAGATGTTATTCTGGTGGCCGAACCTTGGCTTCAGTGATTCTTCCTTTGTTTGCAATTGCAGTTGGATAGGGGAGGCAGCCATATGTGTTAACATGTCTATGGGGCTTAGGGCTCCCTTTTGGGGTCTCTCATTCAAACGCTGTAGCATGGTCCATAAGCGGACTGACCATCCCCATTGGTATCTGACTTTAGTCCGTATTTTAACAATCCATTGTGCCTCTCTATCATGCCTGCTGCGGTAGGATTGTATGGCACATGAAACTTCCACTTGATTCCCGGCTGTCGCACCCATTCTTGCAGTGTATGTCCAGTAAAATGGGTGCTCTGATCACTCTCAATTATCCGTGGTCGGCCATAGGCAGCAAAGAGATGCTCCAGGCCTCTTTTGGTCATCTGCTGGTCTGCACAGAGGGTAGGAAAAGCAACCAGAAGTCCAGTAGCTGTGTCCACACAGGTCATTGGATATTGATATCCTTCTGACACAGGTAGAGGCCCAATATAGCCTATCTGCCACCTGATGAGGGGTATAGGCCCCGTAGCTATTGTCCCATGTTGCTGTGGAACTTGGTGTAAGTCCCTTCTGGAGCACACAACACACTCCTGCTAGGCTCTACTAACTTCTTCAAAGGTCTAAAGCAAGCCCCACCAACAGGCTACAGCCCACATTGTCTTTTGCCCCGTATGCAGCAAACGCTGATGTAGCCAGTGCGCTACATAAGAGGCAGGATTTCCTTCTAACCAATGTATCTGGGCCAATTTATATGCTTCATCATTTCCTGGTGATGCCAGTGGCAAATGACCTGTCACATGGTATACTGTAATCATTTTAATCTGACCACAGGCCCATAAGTCTTGCCACAATTCTTGCCCCCAAAGGGGTCAGTGACCAACCAGCCAGTTGGCATGGTACCAGGTTGGTAGCCACAGGGTCAAGCCCTGATAGAAAGCCCAGCTGTCAGTGCAGACAACTATAGGGGAGGGCTCCTGGCTGATCACAAGCCACACGGCCCGCAACTCTGCCCATTGGCTGCTCTTCTCTTCACCATCTTCCATTTATATTGTCTCAGTCAGGATGGAAAGTTATGGCCCTCCATTCTGGGGACTGCCCGTGGCTGGAGCTATCTGTGTACCATGCATCTTCGGGTATAGGGGCTCTTCCCTCCCAATAGGGACTCTCTGCTACTAATGGTTCAAAAGCAAGTTCTTCCTGCTTTTCACTAGTATATGTCACCAGCCCCAACACACATTGGAGTTCTTCACTCAAGGGGCTACTAGAAAGGGCACTACGCTGCTTGTAGGTAAGCACCCCACTTGACTAGTGTGGGTGTTTGTGCCACACCACTCCTTGGCTTTTGGGTCCAGTCTCGTACCCACCCCAAAATAGGATAGGTGGTTATTACCTTTATCAGGGCCATTCCAGTGATGGGTTCTGTAGCCAGCAAGGTGTGATACATGGCAGCCAGTTGTTTCTCTGTCAAAGTGTATCGTTCCTCTGCCCCTTTCTAGAGTTGTGACCAGAATCCAATGGATTGGCGAGTTCATTCAAGCCCCTGCCAGAGACCCTAGCCATAACCGTCTTCAGTCACATGAACGTCCAGCTCACAGGGCCTTGATGGGTCTATTACACTCAAGGCCTGCACGGCCCTGACTGCCCGTTTTGCTGTAGTAAAGGCAGATGCACATGTCTCATCCCAGTCCCACCTGATGCCCTTTCTTACCAACTGGTACAAGGGCTTCAGAATTTAAGCCAAGTGCGGGATAAATACTCTGCAGTAGCCTAGAAGACCCAGAAACCCCTGTAGCAATGCTACAGTTGTGCGGGTAGGAAAGCCCTGGACTTTATCTATAACTGCTTCTGGTGTCACTTTGGTCTTACCCGACCAGACAACTCCCAAGAATTTGATAGACAAACCAGGTCCCTGAACTTTGGTGTTGTTCACAGCCCATCCTTTCTCCTGTAAATGTTGCAGCAGTCTAGGTGCTGCACCTTCTAGATCTGAGAGAGAATCGGTCGTGAGCATGACCTCACCAATATAATGGTACAGCCACACCATTGGTGGTTTCTCCCATGCAGCCAAGTCCTGGGCTACAAGTCCATGACAGATGGTGGGGCTGTGGAGGTATCCGTGTGGGAGGACAGTGAAAGCCCATTGCTGTCCTTCCACATGAAGGCAAACTGTTCCTGACTTTCCTGCTCGATGTCAATGGAAAAGAAGGCATTATCAAGATCTACCACAGAATGATATGTTCCTGGTTCATGGCTGAGGGTATCCATCAAGCCTGCAATAGAGGGGACAGCAGCATGCATAGGGGGTATGACCTTATTCAGTTCTCTGTAATCCACAGTCATATGCCAGGAGCCATCTGGCTTTTTTACTGGCCACACTGGGGAATTGAATGGACTAAGGGTGGGCTTTATAATACCCACCTTTTCCAGCTCCTGGAAAGTTTCTCCAATCTCTTTATGCCCCCCAGGCAATTTGTACTGTTTGGTATTAATCACCCGCCGAGGCACAGGCAAAGCTTCGGGCAGGTGCCTAGCATGTCTTTCAGAACTGCCTTCACCGCACGTACTCTCAGTCTGAACTCACCTGCAGTGGTCTGCAACCATAGACCCTGCAGGATATCAATCCCCAAAATATACTCAGGGATAGGAGATATATACATGGTATACTCTTTTGGGGGTAGATGCCCTATTCCCAAAGGGATTTGGGCTTTTTTTACTCTGATAGTCTTCCCCCCATATCCATCTATGATAGTGGGGGTCCCGGGGAACCACTCAGGGTTACCATGAATCAGTGAACATTCAGCCCCAGTGTCCACCAGAGCCAGGACACGTTGTGTGGTCACTGGGGGCCAATGGATAACTATTTCAACATGTGGCCTCCAGTCTCCCCCTGGACCCTCAGGGCAGATACCTTGACCTTCCCCTCAGTCAAACCATGTTCCCCAATCACCTTCCAGTGTGGGCTCAGGTGAGTCTGGCTCGCTTTCCAGCAGGAAGTCTTGCAAACTCACAGGCCAGACTCATGGCTCTGTCTCTGACCTCTGCCTCTTTGGTCTTAATGGCTGGAACTGCTGCTCTGGTTTCAGCTGTTGCCATAGCTCTAGTAAGATCCTGTTTGACTTCCCATCTAATTTCTTTCCTTTTGCTCCTGCCCATATTAAATCAACCCACATCTGGGTCCTCAAAACCTTCATGGGGCCCTGTAAATTCTTCCTGTGAGCAACAGGTCTTACTTCTTTCCAAATTCTCATGGCTTCAGCCTCTCCTAAGTCTGCTACTGTATGTGTCACCTCACTTATGGGATGCCCTAAGGGAGGGGAAAGAATGGCCACTAGAGACCCAAAGAGGGATGTAGGAGCCATTTGAAGTACAATATTCCTCATCCAGTAGTGAAAATCTCTTCATCTGGGCCATAATTCTCTGGACTATAGATGGCATTTCTCATGCCTAGCTCTCATAGCACCTGTTGGAGTTCAGCCTATGTCTGCCATCTAACAGGAGAGGATGGTAGATCACTCGGATTGGGCCACACAGCATGAAGTGCAGCCATGAGCCAGTCGAGGAGGGTGTGACTCCCTGGGGTCTGATGTGCATTTTGTAATTGTTGCCTCAAGGCAGGCTGCCTGTCAGGGAAGACAGCTTTCCCATCTCTGACCCCAACAGAACAATTCCATCCACCCCTAAGTCCCACAGATGAAGGAGACAAGCTGATACTGACTCCGAGGGCTTCTGCCTAAATTGGGAGCCTAAATCCACCTGCTCAGCATGAGTATAGGGGCAGACCTTAGAGTGCTCCATGACCTGGGGAGGGGGCTGCTCCTCTCCTTGGGGAACCTTCAGCTGCTGGGTCTTTATTTTCTTTACCACCACTGGCGTGCTTTCAAAACAGGAGGTGCTAGTGCCTCTGGCATCACCCCTTCATCTTTCTCCAGCTCCTCCATTACTGGGGCTGATGGCACCTTTCTCTCCCCCTCCCCCGAGTGCCTCCTCTGCTACAACCTTTACCTTTTCTACTGTGCCTCGCAGCAATACTACCTCAGTCTTCAGAAGGTCTCTTACCTTCAGCTCAATGCTTCACAGCTGACGTTCTCCGACCACCTCCACCTGTGCTTCCCTCAGGGGTTCGTCTTTTTCCATGATGGCTTCTTCCTCCTTCAGAACACCTGGCAGCACTACCATCTCATCTCCAATGGCTCCTTGCTGCCGGCACTCTCGTGCTGCCTCCTCTCACATCAATGCCATCTCCTTCCTCAGGGAATCCACAGAAGTTTGCAGCTCACGTTCTCATGCCACCATTTCTTGGGTCTTTTCTGTAGACCTTTTTAATACTGTGAGAAGCAGCCAACCTGCAGTCCCTGCTGCCGCACGGGCACTCTGCTTCTCAAAGGATCTACTTACTATATGAAGGGCCAGCTCTACAGCTTCAGGTCCCCTTGCCTCCAGTCCTGGGGTGGCGCCCAGTCTTCTAGAAGGCAAGCCACCTCAGACCACATACCCATTGGTGGCACCTGTGGCAACTGGCTCCCATAAAGGCCCCCTCCCATGAAGGCAGCTGTCTTTTTCCTTGGTCAACAATGAACCCTGCCAATTTCACCAATTGTCTTGCAAATGAGTTTCAGCCCCAGGCAAGTTCACTATAGATTCACTGTGACTAAAGAAATTTACAGCAAAGGGTTCTTGGGGTGAAAAGGTTATACCCAACTTTATTTTGAGGTGGCAGGTCAGTCCCTCGGTGCTACCACCACTCCAGCCTCCTCTCCTCTCTCCTACAGCTTTCCAGCCCTGCCACCCAGTCTCCAGCAGAGCACTGGGCAGAACTCCTTGCATTAACACAATAATGGCTTATTGCCTAAAGGTGTGGAAGTGGTAGCATGGCAACAGGCCAGTTACATTTAAGTTCATTGAGGTCCTGGCCATAGGAACCCAACTTACCCACAGTGTGTTATTTAAATCCTGCCATTTGTGCCCCTATTTTCCTTTTTCCTGATCAGTTTTTAATTACCTTGAGCTCCTGAGGAAAGCTGCCACTAACTGACTGGCATTGTCAGTGGGGAGAAGTGCATGGCCACAGCACCCACAGCAGCTGAGGGTAAAATACCTCAAGACGCATGCTTCACTCCTCATTCCAAAATAAATTTTAATTAAACAGCACATTTAAATGTAGAAATTAACACTATAAAAGGATGAAAAAGTAATTATATTTATAAAATGTTAGGGGTAGAAACACCTTTCTAAAGCTGTTCATTTGTTGGTACTAAAATTTGAACTCGTTTGGCCATTTCTAACTTAATTATGTAGATGCTAGTTAAGATTAGATGTAGATATAAATAGGAATTCCTTTTCAGGGACTTTTAGACAGAATCTCATGGGGTCCTTATGAACATAAAACTGAAGTTGAATTTATTTGAACAGATTTATTTCTAATCATGTTTATACTGATTATATTGTTTTCAAGGTACAAAGTGAACATGTGACCAGATAGCTAGGGAGTGAAAGGATTAATCAGGAACTTATAGTGAAAGTTAACATTCTCTGCTAAGCTGTTTTGCAGAACAAGATGTTCTAGGGAGAGAATGCCTCAGAAGGACATATCAGTTGCTATTTGCAAATATTACGCCAGAGCTCTCCTGACTGCCGCTTGGAGGCCCCCCACCCAGTTGTCAAGGACTGAGAGTTTTGGCCAATCACTGCTCTCCTGAACACCAATCAGAATTGCACTGAATTTTCCTCTTATTTGCATGGTGGACCAAAGTGAGAACTGGTTTGTCCTAGAAAAGAACAGCCCTGTGCTCTGCTCAGGGAGACACTCCTTTGGGAGTTAATACAGATGCTTGCTTTATTTATTGCAGGTAATAAACTCCTTTGTTATGGCCTGGCTTGGTTAAGTCCTATGAGTTGACACACATAAGGAGATGAACCTCTTATGCCCCAACAGTCACTGAGAGTTTACACCCAACCAGAGCTGCTGCCAGTTGGGCACAGACACCCAGGAGACGTGAGCCCCTTATGACATGAATCACCAAGAAATGCATCTCTAAAAGAGCTGACACTCGCCAAGAAAGGAATCCCTTCATCTAAGTTACAAACAAACCATATTAACTAGTTTCAGATCTTCAATCTAATCCTTTTGCTGAGGAATTGGAGATACTAATTTTCTTCTTAGAAAAATTCTACCTGAATAATATCTTTGTTGGGGATGCTGTACTTTTGGATGGTAATATCTAAATTCTACATCTTTATTCATTGGTATTTCTTTTTTTTATATAATTTATTTTGGTATCATTAATCTACAGTTACATGTGCAATATGATGGTTATTAAAATACCCCCTTCATCAGGTCCCCCACACCAACGCCATTACAGTCACTGTCCATCAGCGTAGAGATGTTGTAGAATCACTACTTGTCTTCTCTGAGTTGTACAGCCCTCCCTTTGCCCCCCCAACATTATGTCTGCTAATCATAATGCCCCTTTTCCCCCTTATCCCTCCCTTCCCACCCATCTTCCCCAGTCCCTTTCCCTTTGGTAACTATTAGTCCGTTCTTGGGTTCTGTGAGTCTGCTGCTGTTCTGTTCCTTCAGTATTTTTCTTTGTTCTTATACTCCACATATGAGTGAAATCATTTGATACTTGTCTTTTTTGGCTTGGCTTATTTCACTGAGCATAATACCCTCTAGCTCCATCCATGTTGTTGCAAATGGTAGGATTTGTTTTCTTCTTATGGCTGAATAATAGTCCATTGTGTATATGTACCATATCTTCTTTATCCTACGAGTGAGCACAGTACATCATCTGGAAAATGCTCAGGAATATATTTTTCATGAGCAAAATCTTTTTCTGAGATTTTCATAATAAAAGTGATTCTTTCACCTATTGGTAAGTAGTGAGGCAATTCTTCTTGAGACCATGGCATATGAAAGCTGTGCAGTTATCTGACACTACATGATTTGTTAAATAATCAGGAGTTCAGAACTACTTCTTTCATCATTTCCTCCTAGTTCCTGGCCCTTCTCCACACATGCACTCACTCCAAGCTCACAGGAGCCTTCTGGGGGTCCAGTTGGATCCAGACTCCAATAGGAGTGGGCCCACAGCAATGCAAGCACACCTTATCACCAAAGCCCACCCTGTGTCATGTGATATATTTACAAATATATAAATAATATATGTAAATATGTAGTGTATAAATGTGTGTATATTGTCATATATGAATTTTACTATACACAAATAGGCAAATATAAAATAATATAAACTTATGTGCTTTCAGATAGAACCTGAATAATTTCTAATGATAATGAAGTCAAGTCCTCTTTGGCTTTTGTGTTTCTCTTCCTCGTGACTATTTTTAAATATGTACTCTTCACCTTTGCTGAACTAAAATCTCATGTGAGATCTAATGTATGGGATGTCAGGCCAGGTGCAAACAAGCAAGCAGTGTGGTTGGGGTGACAATGCCACATTTTATAAATAGCAAATAAATAAAAGATGCTGTATCTTGTAATTATGTTCACTCATGAACCTAAAATAAGAACATGTAAGATACATCAGTTAAAAAATATTGAAACACTATGCACGAAATCTATTCAATTAAGAAATCGCTTCACTTTGTATTTTATATATATCATATTTTCAAAACAACATGTAAGGACAAAATGAAGACAGTGGCTGTTGAAAAGTAGGATCTTAGAAACCTCAAGATGAGGATCTTAATATCCACAAGGAACACTTTGGGTTGCAACTGTTACACAGTTACATATGGAGCACCTCATTGGTCAGTTGTTAAAGCCCAGTTGTATTCACTGTATAACCAGTATTAATTTCTTGAATATTCTGTGTCTAGTAACCAACCCTTGTTAAAAGTAGCAGCAGGAAGAGGATGGGAAAAGAGAATGGAGTGTGACAAGATTAAAAAACCAAAATTGGCATTCTAGTGGTGGTCGGTGTGATAAATGCTAGTACCTTACATCCTGAAACTTGTCTATCACTGGAGGGCTCAGTGGTATATTCTGCCTGGTTTGCCAAAGGTGAGTCAGGGTATATATTGACAAAAAAACACACTAAGAACTTTTGTTTGAGAACAAAAAAAATCATTATTACCCAGTAATCCAAATCCCAAATGGGATTACTTTGTTCCAATGGACACTTTTCAGTATTCCCTTGAGGTGTTTTGATCTCTCTAACTTGATAATCATTTGGCTTCCCAGTAAGACCACTTATTAAAATAGGGGCAGGTTAAAAGAAGAGACCAAACTAAGATTTAAATAGTCTCTCATAGAACATAGGGAAAAAAAGTTTGAAAGCAACTTAATTTTCTTAGTAACTTCATTGAGCTTGGGGCCCTGCCAGTTAAAGCCCTGCTCAGAATGTTCCAAGGGACTTGTTGGAGAGTTACAGTACAACAATTACAAAGTTATGATTAAATAAAGGAAATTACAAGCAACTGCATCTACAGTTTGAATCCCAGGAGAAGAGCTTGTTAACATATCCCTTGGGTTTCTAACTCAGCTCTCCCTGGCTTTCTGGACAGTAATTAAACCACATAGTCACTTAAGGGATAAATTGGCAACAGTGAAATCACAGAGAAACTTTGAGAAAAAGTTTTTAATTCTGTTGGGATCAGATGCAATTCTCATACATGATTCATAGACACACTGCTGATCATTAAGCACATTGTGTTTGTTTACAAGAGCGCTCATTAATTCGAATGGTGGGAGAGCAAAACACATGCTCTTTGGTAGCTGCAGGCTCAGTAATGATTATGTTTCATGACCATTATCTACACATGATGACTGACCATTGGAATGAGTTGATCATTTCAAGGATAAACAGTTTTCCCTGACCTAACCGCTTGTTTAAAGATCTTGAATGTATAATGGTAGATTCATACCTCAGCTTTCTTTTAACATTTTTTATGTTGTATCATTTATGATAAAACTATCACTGAGCTAAAAATATAAGTGGATATTTTATTGGATGCTAGAAACACACAATATTTAACTCTTACTTCCCAAAAAAGTTATTCGATAGTTTGAAGTTCACACACGTCTCACTTATTCATACAGCCCAGGAAATGGGACTAAAATATTCTTTTCTCTGTTTTGCCATCATATGCTTGGAAAATGGCTTACTGTCTTGTGTGTTGCCAGTGGGTTTCAGCCCCAGGCAAGCTCACTCTTGATTCGGTGAGACCAAAAAAATGACAATGGAACATTCTTGGGGCAAAACAGTTTATACACAGCTTTATTACCGTGGTGGCAGGTCAAGCACTAGAATCCCATCCACTGAGAGCAGCAAGCTGGTCTCTGCCTCTGGGCCTCTCAACCACCGCAGCTGTCTCAGTCTGTGTTCTTGGTGCTGCCACCATTCCAGTCTCTGATCTTCTGCAGCCATGCAGCCGTGCAGCCGTGCAGCTGTGTCACCCAGAGCCCTGGGAGGATCTCTTTACATAAAGTCAGTAACAATATATTGCCCACATGTGTGCAGTGGGCAAGCTGACCAGGGTCAGGTGAGAATCCTGGCCACAGGAAGCATCACTTTCTCTACCTTTTGTAACTAATAGATGGTTCTTTGACTATGTTGAATCTAGAAGATTCCATTTATTTTAGTTTTTCCTTATTTCAGTGAACATACTATACATTTCCAAGATTTCTGCTTGTTTATTTTATATCCACTTTTCTTACTTTCCCAATTCTGATTTGCCTTATAAATTCTAATTATTTAAAAGTTTTGCTTCTATTTTGTTAAAGTTAAACTGTGTGTGTATATTGCAAGACTTTTCTTACAATATAAATTCTGTCTCTAGCAAGTTCCTATTACTATGGTAGTTTGGGGCTATTTTTGTTAACATTAAACTTAACCAGATGGAGGACTCTCTGTCTGTCTGTCTCTCTCTCTTTCCCTCTCTCTCTCTCACACACACACACACACACACACACACACACACACACATTATGTTTATGTTCTGGCTTTCACCATCTGCCCTTACATTTTCTGCTTAGCAGCTTTATATCTTCTTCCAAACAGCCATTTGGGATTCCAATTTAAAACTGGATCCTGGGGTTCATCACTTGAATCTCATTCCCCATTCAGATGCCGTGAATAAGGCAGGTCCAGAGCCAGTAGACAGTTTGGCTCAGTTCCTAGCAAATACAGAGCCTTCCTCCTCAGCCCTCTGACCTCAAACCTTCCCATAAACATAAGTGAGTCAAACAGCAGCCTGACTCACTTGTGTTAGCTCCATTTAAGTGGACCAGAAGCCCACTACACCCTAGCTGCTTGTCAAGAGTGTTGCTTCAGCCCCTATCTCTTCCATGACCTCATTACTCACCTTTATCCCTGGCAAACTGTTGCCTTCTGTGTCTAGTGACAGAGCCAGCCAATCCTCAGCTCAGATCCACCCATTCAGCTGCACTTCACCAGCTTTAGGTCTGCAGAGATGTGCACCTAGAGTTTCCTGTCAGAGGAAATTTTGTTGTAATAAGCAAATGCAAATACATTTTTACATGCACTTTACTTGTCTTTGGTATGACAGGAACTAGGATTCTTGTGCAAGTTTATTTAAATTTTTCACTTTTTTTCTGTCATATCTACAGTAATGTGTCTTAATCATTATGAAGGGAATTTTATCACTGTTTTAAATGGCTCTTTACAGATTTGTTATGGAGGTGATCTCAGCTCTTCATAAACTTGTTAGCCATTGGTTTCCCCATCTAGATGTTGTTATGCATTTTTTCTTTGTCTATGATGGGGGATCATTATAGGGTCTGTTACTCTCTGGTGGAGGATTCAATATACATGAAAGGTAAGGAAACTCAGGAAACTCACTGTGATGTCATTCTTCATGTCCTGAGGTCCAGAGCCATTTATGACTTCTGGCATCCTTTTATGATTGCTGAGTTATTTCCCAGATACTCAGGTCTATGTAGACAGATGTAGTGGGGAAAATTGAATTTATGTTATTTTATTCTGGAACTAGAAAGTGATCTATTGATTTTTTGAAAGAAGGAAAGAAAATATTGCTCTAAAAATTAAAACTAAAAATATTCAGGTTGAAAAGTGTTTAGTTTCCCCCATCATTTCTATTGGTTTTGAAGTTACCAGGTAGTGCCTATATTGTTTCATGACTGTTAAGTAGTTTGGGAAAATATCCTACTTTTCCACTTTTTGTTAATATATTATTAATCAAGTTAGTTCACTTATGTATGTATTTGTCTAGTTTATTCTTTACTTTTATTTTAAAATACATTCTTAAAATTTATTTTAGGCATATCTTTAACAAATATGGGTTTTACTTACTTTTTAATGAATTTTGGAAATTAATCTCCACTAGGAAATTGAAATTTACTCCTAAGGATCACCTTAGGAGAGGCAGAATCACAGTGGTTTGTGTCACTTCTGCCTGATGACTTCCTGGTTCTTTTCATTCCCTGGTCCCAACTACAACATACGGGGGTCCTGCATACACAGCCCCCAGCTGGTATCTGAGAGTTCAACTCAGTTCTGACATTGTCTACCAGGGAATAACATCAAACTCCACAGTTAAGTTTTAGTCATACAGAATTGCCCCACACCCACTCTAGACACTAGTCTCAAGACCCAGGCTGTTACCTGTGCTTTTGACCTAAGGCTACATATTGGAGGTTCCAGTGACCTTCTCCTTAGTCTAATTAATATTCAAGAGAGGCTTAGAAAAGTCAGGGAAACAATTACATTTACCAGATTGTTAAAGAATTTGTCACAAAGGAGCTTGCGTCTTCGTAGAGTTTTGGCTCAGCTCAAAAGTATTCGGTCTGGTTCCTTAAGCATGGGGGCTTTCTGAGAAAAGAAGGATCAAAAAGCTTCCTTTTGGGGTTTTATGGAGTGTTCATTATATTGTCATGATTGACTGTCATTGGACATTGTCTGATGCAACTTCCAGCCACTCTACCACCCTCAGAGTACGGGAGGTGGAACTAAGAGTTCCAGTCCTAATCATATGATTGGTCCTCCAGTAGCCAGCTTGCAACCTTAAGTGGAGTCCAAATATTACCTTCATTAACTGCAAGACACCCATTTCACGTTAAAGGCTCTGAGGACTTTTGAGGATCTGCAGTTGAAGGCAAAATAAGCCTTAGAAATCTATTTCAATTATCTGAATAACCAAATACATATTTCTAATATATCATTATATCACACTGGCAAAAGAATAAAATGATGTATGCAGAAATCATCTTCATGGCTTTTTCTAATTAATTTCATATCTTCAATTTTAATAGCTGATTACTAGAAATGTTTCAAAAGTTCATTGATAGAAAACTGGTTCCAGAATATTCCACAAAATAAATGCCTGCAACATGGAACATCATGCACCTATCAAACATGATGAAGAGTTCCAAAAATATTCTATTGAAATTTTAACACAAATATTGTACAAGTGATTAAATTTATTTAATAAATGTGCTTTGTTATAATAGGTTATAACTGTAACAAATTATCAAATGTCATAGTGAGCACAACATTTAAAAGGGACAATTCAAACAAGAAGAAAAAAGTTATGTATAAACTATTGGCTCTGTTTCTCTGGAAAATACCTATATAAAAGTTATCCTGTGCATTATATATATTTCCTTCTATAAGATATACATATCTTACTATAAATAATAATTATATATGTATATTTAAACCTATGTAATTTGAGGGTCAAATATATATGGCAAAATAATTACCAAAATAATGTTAGTAATATGTAGGCGCCTATGCCAGAAGCATACTGAGCAGAAGTACAGCCATTTTGGATTTGTTCACCATTTTACCTGTTCCTTGACCTTTTCTCCTTTTACACTGATTTATCGCCTACCAGAATCATGACGAAAGCGGCCTGGAATGTTATCCCCGGTGTTATCAGATTTCTTTGTTCTATACCCTCTAGCTAGTCATTAAGATTTACCTTTAACTATAGTAACTTAACCTCTATTTCTCCTTTTCTCCTGTATAAAAGTCATATACTTTAAAGCCTCGTCTGCATTCTGCACCAGACAGTCTGTCCTCCTGTTATTTTGTATATACAGCCTGACGCCCCCACTCAGGACCCATTCGACTCCTGCCGTCAGGCTCCGGCAGAAAGTGGCACCCGAACAGGACCTGAGTACAGGGGAATTCGTCACGAAGCCACCAAGGAAGAAGTAGCGCTATGCTCAAGACGCAGCTCAGGGACCGAAAGTGTGTGGGGACGGTGGTAAGAACAGGAACCCAAAGAGGTGAAGCCTGAATAATAAAAGGGTGACTTATATCTTCTCTTTCGCTTTCCTTTTAAAAGAAATACAAACAGGCTCTCGTCAGCCAGTTAAAGGGAATAAGCCCGGCTGCTGTTCTTAAGACTCGAGCGATAGGTTCTCCCGTGACACCCTCAGCAAATCCCCCAGATTCTCTGGGAACATTCGCTGAGTGGAGAACAGGATTCTTTTCAGGACTCTCTTTTTGGATGCAAGGGACCGAAGAAGGCCGTGAGTGACAGCGAGGGTCTGGCTGGGGCTACCCCTCAGTAACTGCTCAAAAGCTTACGTGTCTGGAATTGGACCCCAACAGCCCGACCGGGTATCCACGCGAGAGCTCCCGCTTTCTCTTTCTCTTTCACTTCTCACTGACTCTGTCGCTTGTCTTTAGTTTTATAGACGTGTAAAAGTAGATTCATCTATAATACGGGGAACGGGAGTAGCCGCTCACTTTTTGCTCAAATGCTTAAAAATATGCTGAAAAATCGCAGAGCCTAAGTCAGCAACAACTTTTACAATTTTTAGATTTTATTGAAAAGATTTGTCCGTGGCTCCCTGAGGAAGGAACCATTGATCTTAAACTTTGGGCAAAAGTTGGGGAAGCTCTGCAGTCCCATTCAAAACTCACGGCCCTGAGAAGGTCCCCGTAGATGCCTTTTCACTCCTGTCTTTAATCAGGGATAGCCTCGACCCAAGGCATGAAGGGCACAAGGGACCAAGTAGCAAGGAAGGATTCCACGGTGAAAATACTCCAGGGCCTAGCCTTCAGCACCACCAGAACCCATATATACAGTGGTGGCTGATGAAGGGGAATGAGAAGGCAACAAGGAATCCCTGATAGACCTTAAGAGGCCTGGAAACAGTTATGCGCCCCTACCTGAAATTTGTCTATGTAGAACTTTTAGTAAGTTAATAGCTGAAGGAACCTTAAAATATTCTCTCCTACACCTCCCCTTCAGTTGTTGCGGGACTCGATCCCCCTCCTCTGACCGCTTTTGCCATGTCACCTTTAAAACCCAGACCAGAAAAATGACAGCTGTTGCCATTACAACAGCTCTTCCCTTTAAAAAAGGCTATAGAACAGGGGGCAGATAGAGGAGAAGACACCATGGGTTTCGTGGCTTGTCCTGTTTTTGAGGAAATTGATGCACGAGCGGTCAGGCATAGCGTTCATCGACCTATTCCTTTTAAACAGCTTAAGGAGTTGAAAGTTGCTTGTTTTTCTTATGGAGCTACTGCCTCATTTACACAAGCTATGCTTGAGGCCCTCTCCGCTGATGCCCTTCCACCTTCAGATTGGAAGGCAATTTCTAGGTCCTGCCTTAGTGGAGGAGATTATTTGCTGTGGAGGTCAGAGTATGCTGAGCAGTGTCAGAAAACAGCCGATATTAATAGAGCCCAGAACCACCCAGTCACCTTTGAAATGCTGATGGGGGAAGGACAATATAACGACCTCAATAGACAGCTAGATTTAGACCCTGGAGCCTATGCACAGATTGACACTGCAGCTAAGAGAGCTCGGATAAAGTTACCCTCTGGGGCCGGAGCACGGTCAGAGGACCTCTCAAAGATCAGGCAGGGCCAGGATGAACCTTTTCAAGATTTTGTCTCTTGCTTGATGCAGACCTCAAGTAGACTAATAGGAAATGCTGATGCTGGTGTCCTTGTGAAACAGCTGGCCTATGAGAATGCAAATTCTGCATGTCAAGCAGCTCTTAGACCTTTCAGGAAAAAAGGAACCATTTCTGATTACATTAGACTCTGCTCAGATATGGGCCCTTCTTATACCCAGGGCCTTGCTATGGCTGTGGCCCTTCAGGGAAAGACAGTTAAAGAGGTCCTCTTCCAACAAAAGACTAATGGGTCAAAATGTACTCCTGGCCCTCCAGGCAGTTGTTTCGGCTGTGGACAGGTAGGACATCAGGTGAGGCAATGCCCGCATAGGAATAAGGGAGACAGTTCCCGATCAGGGGATAAGCCTATGGGCCTCTGCCCTCATTGTAAAAGGGGAAAACATTGGATCAATGAGTGTTACTCTGAAAAGGACAAGGATGGGAATGTTCTTCCATCTAATTCGGGAAACAGGAGGAGGGGCGAGCCCCAGGCCCCAAAACAGTGTTATGGGTCTCTTCAGCCTTCATCCCAAGGCAAGGAAATCCATTTGTGACCTCTACCGAGCTACCTCAGGCAGCAAAGGACTGGACCTCAGTCCCTCCTCCTACACAGCACTAACCCCAGAGATGGGCATGCAGGCCCTTCTCCCAGGAGTGTATGGCCCACGCCCTGCTGGATGTGTAGGATTATTATTAGGCAGAGGCAGTGCCACCATGAAATGCCTTTTAGTAGCACCAGGTGTGATAGACCCAGATTATGAGGGAGAAATAAAAATTATGGCTCATTCTCCAACAGCCATAACAGTTATTCAACCCCCTCAGAGAATTGCATAATTGGTTCTCCTACCAAAAGTAGAATCCCAAACAAATATATAAAGGAAAAATAGGTCAGGCGGGTTTTGGCTTGTTTGATGCATATTGGGTTCAACCTATTGGAAATAAACACCCAGAGTTAACTTTAACCATAAGAGGAAAAATATAATAGGATTGCTAGATACTGGAGCTGAAGTATCTGTTTTTGCCAGTGATCAATGGCCCTATGAGTGGCCTAAACAACCTACAGTGACACACCTTCAAGGCATAGGACAAAGTCAAAATTCAGAACAGAATACTGACATTCTGTTGTGGAGGGATGATGAAAATCACAGTGGCAGCTTTCAGCCATACATAGTTGCCGGCCTTCTGATCAATTTATGGGGAAGAGTTGTCATGAAAGAGATGGGAGTCTATCTTTATAGTCCCAATGATAAAGTTACTACACAATTGTTAGATCAAGGGCTCCTTCCATCCAAAGGTTTTGGGACTGAGGGACAAGGCATCGTTCAGCCTATAATCCCTTGACCTAGAATTGATAGACAAGGACCAGGATATTTTTAATAGAGGCCTCTGAGCCCCCTGCTCCCCATGCAGATCCTATAACATGGCCCAGTGATACTCCTGGATGGGTGGAGCAGTGGCCTCTTTCAAATGAAAAAATACAAGCGGCAGAGGTGCTAGTGCAGGAGCAACTCGACCGTGGTCATATAGAACCGTCTAATTCACCTTGGAATTCACCTATATTTGTGATAAAAAAAATAAATCAGGAAAATGGAGTTTGTTACAAGACCTGAGATGGGTTAATGAGACTATGGAATTAATGGGGGCATTACAACCTGGGCTTCCTTCCCCATCTGCTATTCCGCAGGGCACCTTTAAAATAATATTGGATCTAAAAGATTGCTTTTATACCATCCATTTGGCAGAAAAAGATAATAAAAGATTTGCCTTCAGTGTGCCATCTGTCAATTTTAAAGAACCCATGAAACGTTATCAGTGGAAAGTTCTTCCTCAGGGTATGGCAAATAGCCCAACCCTTTGTCAAAAGTTTGTAGTCAAGGCTATAGAATTAACCAGAAAAAAATATAAACAAGTGTATATTATACATTATATGGATGATATTCTCATTGCTTATCAGAATTAGGGGATAGTTCTTGCAACCTTCAGTTCTATAAAGAATGATTTAGCTAAGGCAGGGCTTGTTATTGCTCCAGAGAAGATTCAAACTCAGCCGCCTTTTCAATATTTAGGAAAAACTCTATATCCACAGGTCATTCTACCTCAGAAAATACAATTGAGAAAAGATAATGTGAAGACATTGAATGATTTTCAGAAATTACTAGGGGATATAAACTGGATCCGATCTCATTTAAAATTATCTACAGGAGAATTAAAGCCTTTGTTTGAAATCTTAAAAGGTGATCCCAACCCAACTTCTGCCAGAACACTCACCCCTGGAGGGAGAGCTGCCTTGGAAAAGGTAGAACAGGCCATAGAGAATCAACAACTTTCATATATTGATTATTCAAAATATTTAGAAGTTTATGTGTTGGCTTCCTCACATACCCCGACTGCTGTAATATGGCAGGAAGGACCTCTTTTGTGGATACACCTCCCTGTCTCACCTGCGAAAGCACTTACCCCTTACCATGAAGCAGTCTCTGCCGTAGTTCAACTTGCTAGAGAGAATGCCCGTAGATACTTTGGCAGAGATCCAAATTGCATCAGGGTCCCATTTAAGAAGGATCAGATTACTTGGTTGTTTGCCTCTTCTGATGCCTGGGGGCTGGCATTTGCTGACTTTACAGGGAAGACAGGCACCCATATGCCCAATAATAAGTTGCTTCAATTCGCAGACATACAAGAATTTATTTTTTCAGAAAAAGATTGTAAAACACCTATTGAAGGAGCTGAAAATGCGTTTAATGATGGCTCCTCAAATGGAAAATCTGTTTTTATATTTAAAAACCAAACTTATACATTTTTTAGTCCCACCTCTTCAGCACAAATAGCAGAACTCCATGCTGTTGCAGCTTTGTTCTCTGCTGCCCCCTCTGAGCCTTTCAACTTATGGACACACAGTCAATATATTGCAAAAGCCATTCCCCCCTTAGAAACTATTGCAGCTATAGAATCTCTCAATACAGAAATAATAAATTTATTCACCCAGATACAAACACACATACACAATCACAAAGTTCCCTGCTTTGTAGGACATATTAGAGCACACACAGGCCTACCAGGTGCCTTATCCTCTGGGAATGCTGAGGCTGACATTGCTACTCGCAATGTTTTCCTCTCTCAATTACAGCAAGCCCAGCAATCCCATGCTTTAAATCATCAAAATAGTCAGAGCTTAAGACAACAATTCCAAGTTTCTCAAGAGGCTGCCAGACAGATAGTGAAGCAATGTCCCAGATGCCCCACTCACCATACTGTTCAACACCAGGGAGTTAATACCCAGGGTATTATGCCCAATCAGCTGTGGCAGATGGATGTTACAAAAATACCTGAGTTTGGGATGCTTAAGTATGTCCATGTTTCTATAGACACCTATTCTGGCTTCATCATAGCTACAGCACAAACTGGAGAGGCCACTAAACACGTTATAGCCCATTGCTTAAAATGCTTTGGCATTACAGGAGTGCCAAAAGAGGTTAAAACAGACAATGGGACCGGCTATACCAGCCGCGCATTTCAGCATTTCTGCAAGCAATTCCAAATCTTTCACAAAACGGATATTCTTACAATCCCCAAGGACAAGGTATCATGGAAAGGACACACAGTACCCTGAAGCATCAGCTTCAAAGAATAAAAAAGGGGGAGTTGTACCCAGAAACTCTGACAAATTATTTAAACCATGTACTTTTTATTTTAAATTTCCTCACCATGGATGCACAGAGCAGGTCTGCAGCAGATAGATTTTGGCATCCAAAAACAAAAGATTCATATGCTATGGTGAGGTGGAAGGATCCTCTCATGTGTCAATGGAATGGCCCAGATCCCGTGCTAATCTGGGGATGAGGGCATGTTTGTGTTTTTCCACAGGACGCAGATGGTGCCAGGTGGCTCCCTGAAAGGCTTGTTCGCCATGCTGATACTCATCCTCCTCAGCAGCCTGCTGGCCACCGGGAGAGCCAACCGTACACATTGGGCATTTGTGCCAGATGCCCCGATCCTCCACCCAGCGGTTTGGGATGGCCCAGAGATCATTGTCCAGGTCAATGATACCAGGATTCTGGGCCATCCTTCCACCTCCAGGTACTCGCCTGCCCTGACCCCTTATCAGAATTATGCAGCTGAAGGAAAAGGAATGTTGGTGTGCTTCCATGCTGGGCCTTCTGACAATTGTATCAATGTTACATTTTATTCACTCCTCACTAACACGGTTATGGACAACAAAGGGAACAGAGTGCTCATGCCCGCGGTGAATATGTCCCATCCTGGGATGACTAACGATTCCAAGAGTAAATCCAAATGGGACTATGACCATGGACATCTTCTTCCCCCTCAGCAAGTGCCTTATTGTGGCACAGAGAATAGGAGGGTTAATGCAACTATCTTATGGACCTGTTGTGTAGAAAAAAAAAAACCCCAAAAAGTGTAATATGTCAACAGGGAACTATTGGGACTGGTCTACCTGCTATAACTGTTCAGATCATCAGCTGACGGTGGAATGTGGTGGTCTAGTAACGGGCATCCTCAAACTTGTATTTGGAAGCTGGCAGCTGCGTCAGGACGAAGGGTGAACGTGAATGATCAAAATGAAGAGTGGGGTTTTAATAATAATGCAAAAGATTTTACTGTGCTTGCTTGTGTCCATCCCCCTTATCTTCTATTAATCGGTGATATCAATATAAATGTGGAGAATAATTCAAAATTCAATGTTAGCTGTAATAATTGTAACTTTATTTCCTGTGTAACTTCTCTATCAGAAAATCAGACTGTTTTGGTTGTCAGTCATCCGCCTTCTGTAATGACACATGTCAATATGTCCGGGGATTGGTTTTCAGAAAAAGGCGATAAAGCCCTCACTCTTATCAACCAAGAACTCACGATTAGACAAAAAAGAGCCACAGGGCTCATCATAATCGGCATAATTGCACCCCTGAGTCTTTTACTGCCCACTGTGTCTACCATGGTAGTACTTACTTCAGAAATTCAGACTGCAGATTTTGTAGATAATCTGGCTCATAATGTGACTCTTGCCTGGGCCACCCAAGAATCAACTGATTCCAAAGTGGAACATAAGCTCCAGGCCTTAGAGCGAATGGTGCTTTACTTGGGTGATCAAGTTAATGTGTTGAAAACTTGGAATCTTCTGAAATGTCATGCAGATTATAGCTCTATTTGTGTTACCATGCTTAAGTACAGTAATACTAACTACCCTTGGGATAAGGTGAGGGCCCACCTGCTAGGAGTTTGGGAACATGAGAGTGAAACACTTGACCTAAGACAGCTACATCAATAGATAATAACTATCCAAGAGGCAATTTTAGATCTGACTCCAGAAAAACTAGCACAAGAATTTCTGCAAAATCTAAGTGCTATGGTCCTGACTTGGGCTTCTACCAAGGCATTTTTGAGTACTTTGATTTTTTTATGCTGTATTATTTTTCATTCTGCTTTTAGTGCTACCTATCATCCTCTGTAAAATAACTGATGGTCTTGTGAAAGCTCTCAGAGGATTGCATAGGCAAGCCCTTTATACTTCTCCTCCCAGACCTTCTGTGCCAAAAGACAGGATAGTCAATGACAGGTAAGATCGGCAAGGGAAGTACAGACCTAAGACAGGACACTGACCTAGCTGTCTGATGTCCAATGACAGGTAAGGACTTCCTCTATGCTGAATCAGCCTAAGACAGACACAGTCTACGTGGGTCATAAAAAATAAAGAAGGGGGAGATGTGGGCGCCTATGCCAGAAGCACACTTAGCAGAAGTACAGCCATTTTGGATTTGTTCACCATTTTACCTGTTCCTTGACCTTTTCTCCTTTTACACTGATTTATCACCTACCGGAATCATGATGAAAGCGGCCTGGAATGTTATCCCCAGTGTTATCATATTTCTTTGTTCTATACCCTCTAGCTAGTCATTAAGATTAACCTTTAACTATAGTAACTTAACTTCTATTTCTCCTTTACTCCTGTGTAAAAGTCATATACATTAAAGCCTCACTGGCATTCTGCACCAGACAGACTTTTCTCCTGTTATTTTGTATATACAGCCTGACACCCCCATTCAGGACCTGTTCGACTCCTGCTGGCAGGCTCTTGCAGTAATACATGAATCAATCCATCACCTCACATAATTATAACTTTTGCATGGAGAGAGAGCTTTTAAAATCTTTCTTGATGAAAGTTCAGAAAGATTAATGCCCATAATACATATATACTTATACATATATAAATATATTCACACATATGAGAGATTATTATAATAAGGATTAGCTTATGTGATCACAGAGCTTGGAGAGTCTAAAATACTCACAGCTGATATCCCAGCTTGTATTGGGAGGACGGGAGGCTGCTGCACAGTTAGGAAGAGCCAAAATCCCAGTTCAAAGTTTGTCAGATTCCAGTTGGAATATTTCTTCATCCAAAACACCCCTTACCCACACTCCCCAAATGTTATAATTTTTTAGTCTGTCTGTCAATAAAATTGGGGCTACTTATCTAATACAATAAAATTCAGTTGTTACATAGAAATATCTTAGCAGTATTTCCTTAATATTGTCAAACAGCCATTAGGTGTAAAATCACTTCTGTTGCAGCTTAGGTGTCTTATACTATTGATTTATTCAAAACAGTCCAAACAGGCCCACAGATTTGGTGATCTGTGTCTTAGGTTTCTTTTAATCTTCAACAATTTCCTACTCGTGTGTTATTTTTGTGTCTTTTATATTTGCTGATAAAATAAGCCATTTTTCTACAAAATTGTCCACTTTCTGGATTATTTTATTACAATTCCATAGCCACTGAACTTGTTCTGTCTCTTGTCCTTTCTGTAAAATAAAGTTTGATTGAATCTTATTTCCATCAATTTGTGCAGAAGAATTCAGATGAGGTGTACCTTTATTGCATCATATCAGGATCATACACTGTATTGTGGCCTCTTTTTTATTCATAATAGGTTTAATTGTTATGGTCAGGTGTTTTCAATCTCTATCATTTGTTATAAAATATCCCATCTTTACCTAGTAATTTTAGCAGTCACTAAAAAATGATACTTAAATGTTTTTGTTCATTTTGCATGTATTTGCTTGAAGTTTCTAGAAATGGTAAGTACTTCCTCTTTGGTTACATTAAAATGTAGTTCATTCATGCCTTAAAGGTAACTGATTTTCTCTGATTGTTTCTTTGGAAGCCTTATTGGGTATCCTTTTGTTTTTTTGCCCTTACGCTTTACCTTACTGAACCTTACATCACATTATTCTGGTTTGGTGTCTTTAAAATATTTTCATAGTTAGGCTGTTTATACAAAATTAGATTAGTTTGCTTCCAATTTTAGTGACTTAAGATTTAATTTAATTTTGTACAATTATGTGAAATATTTACATGACCTACAAAACTACAAAATAAGGTACAAGGTAAATCCTAGAATACAAAGAAGATTCCAGTCCTGTCTTAGTAACACTGTAGCCTTCCTAACTCCATAGAAAATCACCTGCATTAGCCTTGACATAGCCTATTGTTTAATATAAGTAATATTAATTAAAAATTTCCTTAGTAATATATCCTGGAGATTATTCCATAATGTTATTTCATACACACCCATCCCCAACACACACATACACATATTCAATAATAGTCAGAATTACTTCCCACATTGATCCTTTAAATTTATTGAGGCTCATTTTATGGCTAAATACATGTCTCATTTTTAAAATTGTTTTACATGTGATTGTAAAAAATCTCTGCTTTCTTTTTGGAGAGTGTAATATGCACTACTGTACATACAGTAGTATATATGCTTTAAAAGTTCAATGTATTTATGTTCAAGCTTATTAAAGTATTTATATATTTGATATTTCTTCAAATGCTGTTATACTGGTTTATATATGATGTTTATAAGTTTGTTGGTGATTTATCTTTTTTTAATATTTTCCATTATATAATGTCTCTTTTCCTTGGTGATTCATTTTAACATTCATCTTTAATTATAAAAGGAAGAGCAAGAAAATAAAAACACTCAAACAAGCATCGCTACGTATATTAACTAGCCAGACTCTGAGGTAAAAAAAAATTTCTGTCAAATGCTCACAATAATAAAAAATTGAAAATATTAAAACAATTAATTGAAATACAAGTTTGCTCCATGATTAGCAATGAACTCCAATGTGAGTGTGTTACTGCCTCCCAATATTACCCAGTAATAGTATAAAGCCATTACTTTTAGGAAAAAGTATTAAAACTAAGCTTCCAGAAAAGGGATAAATGTTAAAAATGACAGTTGATAACACTTTAGAAACTCTTGCGTGATTCATATTTGAGAGCTATCTTTTAAGTTTTTCATGTGAAAAAAAAGGAAGACACAAATCTGTGGAAACACTTGTTTTATTGATGTTGACAAGCATGGCTATAATAGGATGAGAAAACAAGGTGATGAGAAACTTTACTTGATTCTAGTGTCAATAAATGGTTTGCAAAGAAACAGTAAAAGTAATGGTAAATTCTTAGAAAAATGAATTTAAATGAGTCATTGTAGTTCTGTGTTATTATCTAATATCTGTACAATTCTATTTTTGTAAGAAAGTACTCAAATACTTATTTTTGTTAGTAAAGGAAAGATACATCACTGAAAATATGTTCCCCATGCTAAATTCTGTCTCTAAAAATAAATCTAAAAAATATTATGTAAAAGAACTGTATAAGGATAACCATTAGTTGAACAGCTTATCTTTTCTGGATTATTATTTTTATTTTAAATTCCTGTGGTAAACTTCATTCCCTATCTCAAAATCTAAATTGTGCGGCATACTTTCAGACAAAAGTTCACAAAGTGTAAGCAGTTAATTTTTACAGAGAAGATTTAAAATGAAGTCGAATTTTTTTAATGATTTTGCCAAGTGAAATTTTGCTTTTTTAATTCATGAAAAAAGTAGTAAACAAATTTCAGGAATGATTATCAAAGATGGAAGGCATATTGCATTCACCTATTATATCACATATTTTATAGTTTAATGTGCACATAGTTTACAATGTATCTCTGGGAAACAAAAACTCTTTTTTGTACATAACAAAAAAAAATGCTTCCTAAATGCTATTTTCCTATATCCAGTCAGAGACATTTTGAATTATTTTGTGTTTAGATTATATTGCATTAAAGATATACAGTGAAATTACTTTGCTTTCAAGTCATTTGGATTATTTCCAGCAAAAGACATTTCACTTTAATAAAAGTTCCAAAATGTAGTGACCTTTCTAGGAATGTTGCATGCTACCTAGTTCAAAGTTAAGTTTCAAGTAAACTTAACACATACTATCCTTACAATAGTGGCTAAGTATTTTACAGTGGAGTGAACATTCTTTCTTGTAAGAGGGAACAGGAAGACTTAGGTTGGAGGTAATTATGAAAGATCAGTAAAATCTGAGATATCTAGAAGATGATTCTAGAGTAGCTTATTGATGCTTCCTGTTGAAAACATTAATGTTTCAGAAATGCAAAGACTTTCTGAATCCCTGTCTGCATCTTATTGTTCCTGAAACTGTACACAATTGGGTTTAATGTGGGGGTCACGAGAGTACAGAGTGCAGCTACCACCTTGTCCGTTTCACATGTGTAGCTGGAAGCAGGGCAGATGTAGGTGTAGATCATGGGCAGTAGTTGAGGGACACCATGGTAAGGTGGGCTGAGCATGTAGAGAAAGCCTTCCACTTGCCCCCTCCTGTGTGGATGCAGAAGACCACAACAACGATAAACCTGTAAGGGATGCAGGTCAGGGCAATGTCTCCCAGGGCCGGGGTGATATCAGCAATGCAAACCATCACCTCATTGATTCCCACCGGGTGGCAGGACAGAGGCAGTAAAGCGGGTATCTCACAGAGGAAATGGGTAACGGTGTTTGGCCAACAGAAGGTCAGCCTCAGGATAAGCCTTCTGTGTACCAAGGAGTTGGTCACTGCAACAGCCATGATGATGCTAAGCAAGTTCACACAAACATGGTGGTTCATGATGGCCCTGTAGCAAAGAGGGAAACAGTTACATAATGGGCATAGGCCATGGAGATGAAGAGAACCATCTCGGCCCCCAGGGACCATGTGAAGAAGAAGAGCTGGGTCATGCAGCCTTCGTATGAAACGGTCTGTCCTGAAGCGAGCAGGGTCTCTAGCATGTTCTGTATGATGCTTTTTGTGCAGATGATGTGCATGACAGCCAGCACCAACCGAAGAATGTACATGGGGGTTTGCAAGGTGGCGTTAAAGATTATGGGGATGACAATGAGCATATTGCCAAGAAAAGCCATGAGATAGATGAAGAGAAACATGAAGAAAAGAAATCCTCAGAGCTCAGGTTTTTGGGTGAGGCATAGAATCACAAAGTCGGTGACAATGCTGGTGTTCATCTTGCTTTCATTAAATGGCAGGCATGACAGAGAATGAAATAGTTATTAAAACCTTTTAATTAGGGTCCTTTTATTAGCGAATTTAATGGGGGGAGGTGTGAGAGAGAGATTTGAGTATTTGAATCAATACAACTTTGTAGCAGGAATTGCCTATGCTGGAGCGCATTTTTCCAGACAATAGCCTCTAGTCTCAGGATGCATACCATTGTCTGATGCATGTTTTCCTTTGCTGATGGCAATAAACTGAAGCCAGTAGTCGAGAAGAAAAAGATAGGAGAAAGTAAATGTCTTCAAATATTTCAATATCATCATTTTGAAATTAAGCTTATCTGAGCATAATTTATATAAATATGACATATATTTATATACACCCATATATGTGTACATATTTATATATCCAATGGAAATATAATACAATTACATATGTCACTAATTCTGTTAAGCACATGCTGTCTTTCTTAAAACATGTAAGTGGGAATATCAAGAATGATAGAAGCTGTCAGGGTTTATTATAGCAGGAAGGCTTCTGTAGAAAATTGCCCAACAGAATATTCTGAGGCTGGATAATCAGAGACTGTTGACTAATGTATTGGTTTCCAAGCACTAAACAATTTAATCAAATGCCTACCTTCATATTTTTCCCTTCAGTTTCATAAGCACAGTCCAAAAATTTGAACTAATTTGTTATACTTTCATATAATGCAAGATGATTGGGTTCAAAAATAGATGTAAGACTGCAGTTTCATTTCATTCAATGACTTCCAGGAAGATGGCGGTGTGAGCAGGGCGGCAGAAATCTCCTCCCAACACTATATTTATCTATTCCTAAAAGAGAGACGAGAATACACAGGAAAGCACACAGCGTGCAGCTACACCCGAGAGCACTCGGCACCCCAAGAGGCGGGTAAGATACGGAGCCGCGACCTGGCGGGACCCGAGCCCTCCCCCACCCCAGCGCACCGGCGGGAGGAGAGGATTCAGAGCCGGGAGGGAGTGGAAGCACACCCCGCGAAGTAGCCAGCCCCGGGGATCTGCGCGGGGAGCGCTGACCCACATTGCGCAGTGCAGCGGAGATTGGAGAGACAGAGGGGCAGGATCTGAGCAGGGAATGCGCCAGGGTGCTTGCAGCTGGCTCCCGGGAAGGAAAAAAAAAAGTGCGCGCTTTCTTCAGCGGTCTTAAAGAGACAGGAGCCCAGCGGAGGAGCCAGATCGCCCCAGCACACTCAGCCCAGCAGGCTGGGAGTCCTGGGGAGTTTCAGACGCCTTAGCTGGCGACTGAGGAAGCGTAGCCATACTTAACACTTCTCACTGAGATCAACAGCCTCCTATTCATTCCCACCCCTGCCAGAGCGATAAAGGGCCCTGCGGAGTGGCACAGTCACAGCTGTGGAATAGTGGGGCAATAGCGCCACCTAGAGCATTCCCACAGAATCTACGTCCGGTGGGCATTTTGTTTTGTTTTGTTTTTTGTTTTGTTTTTGTTTTTTCTTTTCTTTCTTTTTTCTTTTTTCTTTCTTTCTTTTTTCTTTTTTTTCTCTCTTTTTTTTTCTTCTCTTTTTAAAGTCTTAAAGAGCCCAGCTGACATACATGGCAACTATCAGTGACCAATTCTATAGCCATGAAAAGACAGAGGAATATGGTTCAGACCAAAATCAACCAGACAACCCCAGAGAGGGAGTCTGAAGGGATGGAAATGCACAGCCTCCCTGAAAAAGAATTCAGAATAAAAGTCATAACCATGCTGATGGACCTACAGAGAAATGTGCAAGAGCTGAGGGAGGAAGTGAGGGAACTGAGGAAAGACAATACAGAAATCAGACAAGCGATCGACGGGCTTAACAGCAGAATGGATGAGATGCGAGAGACTGTTAATGGAATAGAAAACAGAGAACAGGAGTACAGAGCAGCTGAGGCAGAGAGAGATAAAAGGATTTCTAGGAATGAAAGAATATTAAGAGAACTGTGTGACCAATCCAAACTGAACAATATTAGCATTATAGGAGTACCAGAGGAAGAAGAGAGAGAAAAAGGGATAGAAAGTGTCTTTGAAAAAATAATTGCTGAAAACTTTCCCTCGCTGGGGAAGGAAGTAGTCTCACAGTCCACCGAAGCTCATAGATCTCCCAACACAAGGGACCCAAGGAAGACAACACCAAGACACATAATAATTAAGATGGCAAAGATCAAAGATAAAGACAGGGTATTAAAGGCAGCTAGAGAGAGAAAAAGATCACCTACAAAGGAAAACCCATCAGACTATCATCAGACTTCTCAACAGAAACCTTACAGGCCAGAAGAGAATGGCATGATATATTTAACGTTATGAAACAGAAGGGCCTCGAACCAAGAATATTGTATCCAGCACGATTATCATTTAAATATGATGGAGGGATTAAACAATTTCCAGATAAACGAAAGTTGAGAGAGTTTGCCTCTCATAAACCACCACTACAGGATATCTTAAATGGACTGCTCTAGATGGAAGCACACCTAAGGCTAAAAAGATGTCACCAGAGAAAATAAGATCATAGCAAAAAAAGAAGACCATCCAAATTCTAACTAAAGGCAAAGAATAAAACACCTATTATAGAAAGAATGGAGGAGGAGGAATAAGAAGGGAGAGAAAGAAAGAAACATCAGACTGTGTTTACGATAAGGTCTTGTCAATAAGCATCTCCACTCTTCAAACCTGGATGACATTTTTTTCTTTTCCTGTCAAAGCTCAATAAAACCCAGTCATATAAAGGAGAGAAGAGAGTTTTAGGGGCAGGGACGGTGTTCATTCGCACATAGGTAACATCTTCTGACCTCCACTTGTGATGGCAGAAGGAGGAATAAGCATCATGTGACTCGCTTAGATATAATTGCCTTAAATCATAACAAGCACATATGGAAACACGGTTAGAAATCATGACTTCTATGGAATCAACTGGATTTTAATAGACTTTTGGAATATATTCCTGAATCACTTAAAAGTAGCAAGAGCTGCCTCCTTATTTATCCATGCTACCAAATTTTTACAAAGTGATATTCTAATACGACCTCGGACAGGACCTGGCAGAAAATATACACTCAATAAGAGTCTCCTGGTGCAGAATCTGTTGTTCCCAGGGATGCTGACATGCATTCCCATTATGAGTAAGGACACTGGGCACCCAGGGAAATCCTGCCCTTCTTCCCAGAATAAATGAGGGGGGGTGGGAGGTTAGTGACTATGAGCTGAACCAGGTTAATTCTGCATCCTTTAACCTCTACATGCTGCAAAAGGCAGTCTGCCAATACTGTGCTTTTTGACACATGCAATGGTGTGGCTCACAGTAAGGATGCATTTGCATGGACCACAGCGATCATCTGATTCAACACCTTCATTTGATAGATGAGGACAATACAGGCCACAGCAAGAAAGCACCTGCTCCTCCAGAGGCCAGGGAAGGAAGCCTATTCCTAAATGTCATTCTCGTGGACAGCACAGAGGCAAGACAGCTGCCCCATGCTGTATGCTTTGTGACTCTCGGTAGCCTCCCACCTGAGTTGTGACTTGGGGTGGTGACCAAAGTCACCTTCAGCATGTGGAGTTCACCCTGAGGCAGCTTCCTAATTGGGCTGGACCTAAAAACAAGGGTGATGGACACATCCTTGGAGCTTCTCAGTACCAGCCTTCAACACCTTTGGGTGCCCAGTGTTCACCCCTCCATTTAATGCCAAAGCCCCCATCTCTTCTGATTGTGTCCCTCCTGACGCACTTCAGGTTCTAAACTCCTGCATGGTCCCTACACATTTGGGTTTCCCAAAACTGAACTAGAATTAGATTCCTCAAACATCTGAATAACACCCCTCTTTTGCTCAACAACTTACATTTACTTTTTATATTAAAGAGAACTGCCATAATTTTTTGCATGTGGTTAATAAGAAGGTGGCAAGGTATTCAGGCAAGATTGGAGTCCTTCAACATCTACAGATTTAACTTAGCCAAATGACTATTTCATCATCCATAAAAGGCTGTCATAGTAGAAATGCTGATTTGGGGGGACTGAAGGGAGAGTGTTGTATGTGACTTTATCTGGCTAGGACATAGTTTAGAACTTGACATATGCCACAGGTAAACCAGAATGTAAAATCCATTAGGGCAGGATGGATGCCTCTCATGTCCAGTGATGTATCGCATATGTCTAGAACACTGCCAGACACAGTCTAGGTGCTCCATAAACATTTCTAGAACTGTATGTTGGATTAAAAAGTGAATATATATATTTAATAAATGAATATGGTGACATTTTCAGCACAAAGGTGTTCTGAATTATTGATGATTCCTCCTCTTTCCCACCTGGTTTCCTCCTACTAGTGATTCTAAAATGGCTGTGCTTTTTAATTTTTTTTAAATAGGAGTATTATAATGAGAGCATCCTATTAAAAAAGATGATGGCAGTTACAAGATTAAGTGAATCTGCACAGTATAAAAAGTGAAACAAATGACTTCTCTCAGGGGAGCTTAAAAACTCTATACCCACCTCTGGGCCTAGAAAATTTGACTGGCATTCTGTTGGCTTTTTAACAAGTGGTGACACTCTGTTAGGTGTTGGGCAGGGTACCTAATCCTTCTGTGACTTTCATCTTTGGCTGTGCATTGGAGTCCCCAGGGAACTTTTGCCTCTGCTCTTCCACAGACCAATCTAACCAAAATTCCTAGGGTGGTCCAGGCTTCAGCAGGTGCTGCAGTGTTTGACCTGAGCAAATAAGGCTACGAACGACTGCCTTCAAGACACGTGATGATGTGAACTTGGTGTTGGGTCACAGTTGTTTCCATTAGGCTGATTCCAGTGAATAGACTTTGTGTCCTAAATTGGCTCACATGGTTGGGAAGCAGGGCAAGCCCAAATCTGGTGAACCGATGGCCCAGCTTGCGTCCAGGGATGGAAGCGGCTGAGAACCAGGAAGAGCAGAGATGCTACAGTTCAGTTGCCCACGGGCAAGAGAATTATCTCTCACTCTGGGGAATGTTGGCCTTTTGTTCTATTCGGACTTTCAACTGACGCATGAGGTGCACTGAAGTAATCTGCTTTGCTCAGTCTACTGATTTAAATTTAATTTCATTCAAGAACACCCCACAGAAACATCTAGAATAATGTTAGGCCAAATATCTGGGCACCCCATGACCCAGTCAAGTTGACACCTAAAATTAACCATCACCCTGACTACCCAGAATTTTATCTTGGCTAATAAAGCTTTATTCATAGAAAAAAAATACAATTTAATTTAATCAGATAATCATGAAAAACCAAATAAGACATTAAATACCTACCTATGTAGAATAAGTGTTGGGCAAAGAGAATCTTTTAAATAACTGGAAGTTGTAAGTTTATTTTTATTAGTCACTTGGTAATTATTTTACATCACATACCATCAAACCATTGTATATGAATTACAAAGGGAAATCAATGAATTTCCAACAGTTTTTAGGTTTTTTTGAAGTTATTTTTGTTTTCCAGATCAAATGCATTTAAGAATTTGACTGGAAAATGTTCTTAAGCTCTATGCAATGTTTCCTTGGTGAATGCTATAACTACACCTGTCTCCCATCACACCCATTTACAGGATTTTCCAATTAAGTTGTTATGACTGTGGGCAAGGTGACTAATCTCCCTGAATTTTAGCTTTTCTCATCTTCTCTATGCCTGCCAATCCAGTAAACTAAAATATTTTTGGGAATTTAGCCCCAAAGCATTGATACACTCAAGATTCTAAGTCTGATTAGTGACATAGGCAATACTTAAATCCAGAGAGTTCTTTTTAATACATCTCAATTCACCAATATAACCATTTGCATTAAGAACAATTGGCTGGCTGCAGCATATTGGGTATCTAAAAACTCAGAAGGCAGTCATGGTTGATCCCATACTTTACCAGTTACATAGTAAACAAGAAAAATTCCACAGAACTAAGAGCCTAGACATTACCTTGTTTGAGGTGTGGCTAGATCATGTGGAAATTTTTGAAGAGCTGATTTTACTGTGAAAGGTGGTTCCTTAAAAAGCTATTGTTATAAGACTTTCTGTTATTAAAACAGAGACAATGAAGAGTTTGGAGAGAATAAAGAACCAAAATGTTGAGAAAAATTCATAAATCTTTAATCAGTTAAAAATTTACTTTTCTGTGGATTTCTGAAACCAAACCCTGAAACTGGAAATAATTTAAATTGTAAAAATACAGGTACTCAAATATAAGATGCATATAAAAGTTTTTAGTACCATAAAACACTCTATGAGGATTTTCTGTGATACCATCTGGGAAATGGCCATTTAAAAAAAGTCAAAGATTTCTTTAAGACTCCTTAGAGCCTCTGATGAGCTAATGAACTGAGTAAATCTCTGCTGATTAAGTTTGTGATCATGGTAGACTTGGACACTGTCACTTAATCCTGTGTGACTTTGGGCAAGTTGCTTAACCTCTCTGAGCCACAGTTATGCACATGTAAAACTACCTCATGGGTGTGTGGGGTTTCAAAGATGGATGTAAAACGCTAAGGGGTGGCACACAACAGATGCTCAGAGTTGTAAACTACAGTGTGTGGAACTCCAGACCATTCTCAATATGGACACAGAGGTGTTAATGGCCAGAATCCCTTCCATCTGGTTAGTGTCCAGGCTACACAGATAATTAAAACAAGTGAGTATCACTCCAAGTTACAGTTATACAGAAGAGGAGCTACAGCACACAGTGATTTACTGCCTTTTGCAACCACATAGCTACTTTTGCTGAGTTTTCTTAGAACTAGCACTCTAAAGAAGGGATTTGTGACATCCTGCCTCATACAAATATAAGATATTATTTTCCTAATATAAGGTTGCCTGATTCAGCTCAGCAAAATATGAATCTCAGATACACAACATAAGTTTTTAGTATAAATAAGCATGGGCCATAATTATCTTAAGAAGTTATTCACTGTTTATCTTAAATTCTATTTTGACTGAGTGTCCTATATTTTATCCAGCAACTCTACCCTAAGAGAAAACTTCAAGTTCATTTAAAATACCTACCAAGAAGTTCCAGAGGTAGAGAAAGGGAGGGGGGTGGTTGGCCAAGGCAAAATGCCCCACAAAATATAATTTCCATAGTATCCCATTCTGTCTTCTCTTATGTGGAATGTTTTAGCTGTTTCCTTCATTAAGTTATGAGTTATATACATGGTGGGGCTGAATCATTGAATTTCCTACATAATGCTTGGTTTGTTTTGTTTAAACTGATTTATACTCAACCATTGCTTTTCTGTTTTTTTTCAAGAAAACAAAAATGTACTTTTAGAAAATTTGAAAAAAGCAGACATAGAAGGAAAAAGAATTCATTCTAAGGATAACATTAAAAAATAGCAATATAAATATTTTTAAAATCTACCAGTCATATGAGATTTACAGTTTTTCTACAGCATGATTTTAATGGCTATATAGTATCTATTAGCCAGCTCTCATGGTTGTTTCCAATTTTCTCTACTGAAAAATGGTGGGATAAACATGCTTAAAGATAAATCTTTCTATAAGTCTCAAACTCACTATTTCAAGTCCTTACATCAAAAGCATCATTGAGTGTAGATATTGCTCCCTGCTATGGGCTGTCTGTCTCCCCAGAATTCACACACTGAAGCCTAAAGTGATGGTATTGGGAGAAGGGGACTTTGGGAGGTAATGATGCATGAGGGCTGGAGCCCCCATGCTGGGATTAGTGTTTTTATAAGAAGAAGAGAGCTGGTCCTTTCTCTTTCCACCCTGTGAGGCTACAAGAAGATGGGCCTCTGCACAGCAGCAATAAGGCTCTCACCAAACACTGGATCAGCCAGTGTCTTGACCTCAGACCTCACAGCCACAAAAATCAGGCGAAATAAATGTTTGCTGTTTCAGCTCCCCAGTCTATGGTAGTTTGTCCTGGGAGCCCAAGCTGAGACACGACCCCAGGGCAGATTTCCTGTGGAGCTGCAGTAACTTCAAAACTGCATGATAAATAGATATAAAATCTGAATAGAAAATCACCATAGAATAAATAATTAATGTAAAGATCTAGTCCCTTACCCCACCCACCCCGAGGTACCAAGCCCCAGGTGGGTTTTTTTTTTAACCAATTCTCCTAAACTCTCAAGAACTGATAATAACTCCAGCATTCAATCTGTTTCAGAGTTTAGACAATGAAACTTCCCAATTCATTTCCCCAAGTCAGCACACCCTGATACCACTTGTACAAAACAAATCTAAAATAATCTCAAATGTGAATGCAGAAGAGTACTAAATAACATTTAAAAATCAAATTTAACCACTTGGTCAAAGGATAAAATAAGAACCAATACAGTTTACTTAAGAATAAATTGACTCCAACCAGGAACTAGATCTATCACTCCTAGGAGCTCACAACTCAGAAAGATTAAAGAGAAGAATGACATGTTTCTCTTGATAATGAAGGAAAATCATCTGATAAAATTCATAATTCAGTCCTCATAATAATCCTTAGTGAGGAATTCAAGAAAACTTGTTTCATAAAGTAAAATGTAACCAGTGGAAGTCTTTGACTGGCACTGTATTGGCATTGTCCAATATGGCAACTACGAGCCACATGTGGCTATTTAATTTTAAATTAAAATTAAATAAGTAAAATTAAAATGTTCATTCTTAATTCATTCTAGCTACACCTTATGTGCTCTAACAACTGACATATGTGACTAATAACTACCACACTGGAAAGTGCAGGTACGAAGCATTTCCATCCACACCCTGAGTTGTATTTGATGATGGTGCCATAGACAGCCCAGAGCAGATCCCAGGTACACATATACACATGAAGTTGTAAATATCTAATAAGAGTTAAATTTACTGAATTCTAAAGAACCTGGCATTATCTTAAGTGTTTTTATATGCATTGGCTTATTTAATCCTCATATGGTATAGTATATTAATTTTTACTATTTCTCCAATTTATAGCCATGAAATCAGTGGGGCAGGAAAGAAGTTAAATAAATCAAAGTTTACATAATTTAAAGTGGCAGATCTGGGCTCCAATCCAAACCTCTGACTCTGGGAGCACAGAGTGAGTCTCCCTGGACCTCCTGTGTTAAAGGTGGCAATTCAACTGAATCAGGGAAAGAATAAAATACTCAATTGAGTTACATAATGGCAAGTAGCTCCCTACTGGGAAAATTCACTTAAATGTGTACTTTACATTATTTAAGACATAGCCATAAATATATAAAATGGGTAAAAAAGTATAACTGCAAAACACTGAAGTCCTAAAGGGTCTAGGAGAAAGCACAGTACTTCTACATTCCTGGGGATAGTGGAGGGAGGAGGCAGTTCCTAAGGAAAGGAAACACTCAGGAAATTTAAATAAAGAGACTGACAAATTTAAGTAGATAATACTTAAAAGCTGCTGTGTGATGAAAGTATAATTGAGGTTAAAAGACAGCAATGAGCAGTGCAAAATACTTGAAACAAAAATAAAGGCTTAATGCTGAAAAGGTTTAAATTTGTTAGAAAAAAGACAAACAACCTCATCAAAAAAAAAAAAACAACCAAGAATATGGGTACATACCTCTCTGCAGAAGACATACAAAAGACGAATAAAAATATGAAAAGATGTTTACATTCCCTGATAGCAAAATGCAAAATGAACCAAGAC
>JAVSCE010010335.1:0-25848 GCA_032199065.1 Smutsia gigantea
AGTGTCATGAACTTAACAGATGTTTCTTCTCTAATATTGATTGTATCTGCTCTCTCTCAGGCTGAATTAGTACAAAATTTTAGCGATCCATGAGAAAGGTGAAAAGTTATGAGCAGAAAAGGTGCTGTTAGGTTGCAGTGCACTCCAGGATGAGGTGGTGCCATATAGTAACAAGGGTGTGCCAGGGAATGTTGGAGGACTGAGTATGGGGTGCTGAACAGTGTCAGTGCCATCTGTTAGGATTGGAGGCCTAAGTTAAGGACATACCTTGCATTTCTTTGATTCATTTGCACCCCCTTTAAGTTTCATTGTGAATGGGACCACCAGAATTTGCTCTTAGTGAGCATACTGACCTATCAGATGTATTTTAATGGAGGTAACTGGGGCCTAGGTAAAGAGTATGCAACATGAGTTAGTTACCTAGTGCTAGTGGTGGGAGTAGTAGGAAATTTAGGAAGATAGGAGCATTGCCATCTTTTCCCCTTGAGATTCAAGTTTCCCTTGGATGCTATTCCTTCTACCACTGGACAGGCTGCCACAATGTTCTGCATTTTAAAGCCATTTTTCTTGGAACGTGTCTGAAGTGTAATGCATATTTGCAAATACAAGGTGGCAGTTTTGACTCCACTTTGATTCCATTTTTCAGGGTCTACTAAGAAGGTAGCTGTGAATAGTATTTGGGGGCTTTTCATCATTAGCTGCCTTTTAAGAGCATTAATGTTTACACGGTGCCTTGTAAATAAAGCAAGCTGTGGGACTTTAATCTGTCTTTTGTAACTCTGGACTCGTCATTGCATGCAAGAAATGCATACAACAGGACAAGAGAGTTAAGTTCATAAGTGAATGTTAGGTTTGTACATCTAATACTGATCAAGTAATTTACTGGGGTGTTTTGGGAATGGATGATAACCATGCAAAGAAAGGTCCTGTTAATACTAAGTTCCAGGTTGCTCCCTGCACAGGCTAGGCATTTCAGTGACACAGCATCTCAGATCCAGTCTCAGGCCAAGGAAGTGGTCTGTTGCTCATCTAGTTGAGCAGCCAGCTTGAAGCAGCCTTTGAGAGGTGGTATAGAGGTCAAAATGGAATGCTAGAGTAGATGCGCAGCCTCAGGCTTCAGTGAACAATGCTGTTTCATATACCCCTAAGTCCCTAGCCCAGTGCAGTGGTTATGATTATCTGTCCTTTCCTATGCTGCCGAGGCAGTTTGAAGGTGGGCTGTTGTGAAAGCTGAGGTAGTGCCCAGGGAGCATGGGTAGGGCTTCCCACATGGATGGGGGCACCTGGCTTTTGCAGATGTAAGAGCCCTCTCCACAAGGAGAGTCATTAATATATTCTCTCTGTGGTAGTGTTGAGTAAATCTCAGACACATGTTACCCATTCAAAACCCTCTCCATGTAAGCGCCGTAGCACACACCTGTGTGCATATTAATGTCAGTACATTCAGTTCTGGCTTTAATTTGGCTCCTCAGGATTTTGTGCTGGCCGTCCTTTACAGAAAGACGGGCCATCTCAGCAGATACATAGAAGTACTTCTGTTAGTTTCATATTTAGAGAAATTTTCTTTCCTCCTCCCCACCAACTAGAGAAATACATTACTTTAGCATATTACTACCTTCCTCTTTTTGGTCCTGCCTTTTGAAAATGAGAAGTAGACCTAAGCTGACCAGGTTTGAGGTGGCTGCAGGCTCAGGGAGAAGAGGGGTCAGGAAATCAGCATGGGTCTCTGGTGGAGTGGGGAAAGGCAGACTTACCTGAGGGCCCACCACATGCCAGATAGGATGGCGGGGCTTTATGTACTCTCTGCTTTGTTTATTGCCTCCTTATTCTAGAGAGGACTTAAGGTATCATAACACATGGGATCCTACAGTGATGCTAGGTAGTTTGTGGAAGTTAAGTAATTTTCTCAAGAAAATACAGTCATGAGGTGGTAGCAGAGGAATGATAGGTAAAGGTAGCTGCCTGAATCCAAGATTCATTTCTTCCAGTAAGTTGTCTTGTTTCTTAAAAAGGCGGGAAGCAGAATGCTTAGATATTTTCTGATTTAAATTTAAATTTAAAATGGACCTAATATTGGAAGGTGTAGTTTGTGTTAATGAAGGCTACTGCTTTTGTGTAGTCTGTCCTCTGACACAAAAGTAACTGGTTAGTTGTTAGGTCCTAATTCTATATTCCTTCACCAAGGAAAACTCATGTTTTATATAGAGCAAATACTGAGTGAATTCATGACTCAGCTTTTATGCTGCTGTCAAACTGCCAAGTCTTGTGAATACACTTGTGGCCTTGAGTTCAGGCATAGAGGGGAAAAAAAGAAGTTACTGCTAGTACACAAACATCTTGAGAGGTTTTTTCATAGATCCATGGCTTTGATTGATCCCTATGGATCTTAAGTATTACCATATTGGAACTCAGAAGACGAACGCTACCCCACATCTTACCAATACATTCCCAGCACAACACTGCTAACTTCTTGAAAAGAGGGAAAGCTGGGCAACTCCAGGTACAATTCTCTCATTGCTTGGTTCTGTCAGCAAGAAATTAGCTTCAGAAACTTGGAAGGAATCCTACCACAGGAAAAGTAACAGGTGTGTGTTTTCAGGTTTGAGGGCTGACTGGGTGCTAAGGAGATGATCTTTGTGTTTGTTAAGTGGAAGGTACTGGAGGGTTCCTCTTAAATTCTACTCTGTTCTTGGATTCAAGGAAATCATAATTTGGCTTCACGATTGTGTTAACAGTCATAGTCATGGGAGTTGCTCGATAATTTGCTAATATATTATTTTTCTATTATCAGTCGAAGGAAACAATGGCCTTTGTAGCCTACTGCCAGGGCTGCCCTCGGCCAGATGTCATGCACTGTTCTTTGCCCCTCTTTGTCCTTCATAATAAACATACGAATTGGGCACTGCTCCTGCCCCTCTTACAGCAGGAGGCTGAGCCACTGTTCTGTGCCCGGGCCTCAGTCACTAGAGGAGACCAGGCGTGGGTACAGTCTTGATACTGGAGTCCGTGCTCTGTGTGATGGTCTGGAGCAGCAGGATCCTGCCACACCCAGGCCGGGAAGGACAGCTCCGTTCCCCACGTGTGAGTGCTTAGCACAGGGCTGTGGGACACAAAGCGAAAAAAAAAGTCTCTAACACACATAGGTGGAAACTTAAATGAGTGATTCTGAGGGGGCAGTGTCGAAAGGTACCGACTCTTGGATAGAGAGGTAGTAAAAAAACGGCAGTAAAAATCAGGAATATGTAAACCCATACAGTGTTCTGAATTATGACTTTTCCAACAGTTATATTCACCCTGTGCATCTCTGAGATGGAGCATCTATAGTCGTCAAATGGTTTCTTAGATCATTGTATGCTGTATGGTAACATATAGACAGGATAACATTTCATCCAGGATTGGGGGCCACCCACCTGTGAATGCAGGAAGAGTGCCAGACATTCTACAGGGCTATGCAGTGATGTTGAAGACAGTGTGATAATGGGGTGCTGAGGTGGCCTTGGGGTCTGTGGAGGCTGGCCACACTGGAAGGCGCACTTACGGAGTGGCAGCTGGGGCAAGGCTGCAAGGGGAGAAGGCAGAGTTCCTTGGTACATGAGCCGATGTGGGACAGCCCTGCCTGCCTCTGAGGCAGAGCCTTAGAGTGGACCACAGGCATGTGTCATGTGGGAGATGGTGCTCACACTCACATGGCAGCATGTTTGAAGATGAGGAAGGTAGCGCACGCTGGGGACCGCAGAGGGAGGTGGTGCCTGCAGGTAGGGGAGAGTCGTGTGAGGGTCTTGGCCTATGGATTCAGTTTGTCTTGGTCTTCTGTGTATATTAAGTTGTATGGTTCCTGCTCATGAACTGCTGGACTCCATTCCTCCATGACCATGTGTAATTGAGATATAATTGTGATATAATTGTAATACAGTGTCGTTTTCATGTAATTGTCTAAGTTGTAACTTCAGTTCCTATGTAAGCTTTCCAGAATAAACATAGAGCTTTCCTCAGGTTTCAAGTTTTAAAGTTAGTAACTCATGAGACCACAGAATAGACAGACTCTTGGGAAATATGGGGATGTCTTTTCTGTTTTACATTGGTTGCAGAAGGACCATTTTCCACAGGATATCTGGGTAGCTCTTTGTCACTCGCCTGAGTGATTATCAGCAAAGCATTGCAGAGTCAGTGGAGGAACAAGACCGACAGTAATAAACCCAGTGCGCCTCATCTGGGTGATAGGAGAATGTCGTCACATTTGTTGGAGAACACCTGGTGATATAAGTGGATAAAAGATTTTTAGGCCCTAGGTCAGGAATTGTAATACAGCTGTAAGAAAAGTCTTTTGTGTCATCCCAATCTCTTTCTACATTCCCTTTATTCTGGATAATTATTCTCCAGCTTCCCTACACTGGGACTGCAAGAAAGTTTCAAAGAAGACTCTTAGTATAACTTGTAAAATCAAGTAATGGGTATTGGAAGTAATGGGAAAAATGACTACTGTCCATTTTTGACAATAAATATCTAGAGGGGTTTTTTTGTCGTTTTTGTCACTTCATTCATGTAGAATGTTAAAAAAGAAAGAATGGTCTCCTTGACATATAGAAGAAAACATTTAAGTTGCTTGGATTGAGAGTAATGAATGATACATAAATGAAGCCCAGTAAAGAAAGGAGGAAATTGATGCTTTATCAAAATTCATTTGTTCTACTAGTTGTTTTGTTTATTAAGTGTAGTTCATTGGTATTACAAAATGTATTGTTTCATTGGAGAGCATGGGACTATTTCATCATCACTTTTGGGAAAAAGTACTGAAGAGAATAGTTGAAATTTCAGCTGTTACAATGACTGTGCAAAACAGTGGTGCCAATTACATTTCTTTTCTCTGTTTTTCAGGGTCGACATGTTAAAACAGGTCAGCTCGCAGCCATCAAAGTTATGGATGTCACCGAGGTAACTTTGGGTCAGAAATGTTTTTAAAGAAATTGTTAGATAAAGACAAGGATCCCCCTTCTCTCCAACCCCCGACATGAGAGTATTGTTCCATTTGGAGAATCGGTCTTGCACAAATTGCCCTCCTGTGACTTGGGTTCAGAAGATCTAGCAGACTAGTTGGCTTAAATTGTTGCAGATGGACCCCAAGTAACTAAGAATCAGTAGCATTTTCTTAAAAAAACCAAACAAAAAACAAAAAAACCCAAACCACATCTGAGTGATGTCATCCTTGGCGACATAATAGATCATAATTGGAAACATCTCTAATGGAAGAGAAAAGATTCCGGAAAGGATCGTGAGGTCACATAAATAGGGAGATTGAGGGGTGGTGTGGGGTAGGGAAAAGCTTCTCTAGGGTATTAGGCCACATTTGGGCCATTTCTTTTATTTTTAACATGGGGAAAGAGAACAGATTTAGCCAAGTTCCCAGAGGTTTGAAAACAGAAACATCTGCTAGAATACTGAGCAGATTGTTGGCAAAATTTAGTAGCAGAAAATAGTTCTTGAAATGGTCACATGAGGATTTACTGTGTAGTTTTGGATGGGAAAGAGGAGAGATTAACTCAGACAAAAAGTAAGTTTATATGTGCCTGTGTGTGTGCATGTACATAATGTGAGCGAGTCCATATTGAATTTTTTAAAAAGTTGTTTATAATGAATTAAATCCATCTTATTTTAAATTACTTTTATCTGCAATTTTACTTTGTGCTCTCATGATTGCTTCTAAATTTACTAATTACGAATAAGATTTACCACCATATATCACTGATTCTAGAGTTAACCAGTAGCTGTGGGGATTTTGGGTATCTTTAAATCAAGTCATATAATGTCCCCAAATCTGCGTCTGTTGAGTGACCTACTGGTTAACACTGATTATGTAATTAAGAGAGATCTCCTCTGCCCTGTTCTCCTCTTGGTCTCTAATAGCATGCTTATCCGCACTGTGCACATTTGTTGGAATTAGAAAACATTTTTGTTTCTGGACCACAGGACAATTGATAATGCTTTATACAAATATTTGAAGATGTGACATTTTATGAGCTGACTGCTCTCTTTTCTCTGTCACAGGGAATAATGGGGACTTGATAATGAAAAAGTACCATTGCTTGGCTTGGATGTCCAAAAGATTGCTGTGACATACTGTGATACAGACTATTCTGTTGCGTTAGAGCGATCCTATCTTCGTGTACAACTCAGTCAGAAATTGGATGCTTTCCAGTCATATACTATTTTTAAGATTATTCTGAGTATTGGTGAAGAAGCAGCACTTCTAACTTACTGTAATTTAAATACAGTGGTCGAGTTATTTACGACCCATCCTCTGAGTGCCATGAGCAGTGACACCTTCCCACCAAGCCTCGTTCACACACAGCCAGTTGCTGGTGCTGCGCTGGGAATTGGGAAGTGCTGTGGCGGAAGTCTGCCTTCCTGGACGTGTATTACCACACTGCCTGACTTGGTCACTAGCAGACTTGGAGGCACTGTGTTAGAGGCAGTCTTTTGGAATTTAATGAAGCCTTTGGAAGTCCCGAGAGTGGAGCTTCTTTCTCCCTTCAGCCAGTGCACCTCTGGCTTACACAGCTGTTGTGGCCCGCCAGCCTGTGCCCCCTTTCACATCTCAGGTGGAATCTGGGAGGTTTGTCTTCTCTGCAGAGGTCCTCTTCAGCTGAGCCTAGCTCTGAGTAAAAGATTTCAACATAACGATCACTATTAACCAAAAAAAGTGTAAAATATAGGAAACTATTTTAGAAAGCTAAATCCTTATATTTCCACCCCTTAAAATAACCATTGCTGGTACTTTGCTGTGTTTCCTTTTTATCATCTTTGTGAGCATAGCTGTAAAATACATACCTGTGTGTAATAGATGCTTTTATGTTCTCCTTTTGTTGAGTTTATACAAAAGGTATTTCCTTGCTTGAAAAATCAGGTTATGTTGGACAATCTCATTTTTCAGGTCTCCTTTAAAAATAGTGATACAAAACCCATGTGCTCAGATATAATGAAAACCAGATGGTGAGTCTTTAGAACAAATACAAACCAAATCAACCATTTACCATATTGGCCTTTAATGTTTCTTGTGTGCTGGTTTGATACAGTGACCTCTATACAGAGTGACCTGTGCTATAGCAGAGTACTCAGAGCAAGTATTGATTATGAGTCTTTAGAACAAATACAAACCAAATCAACCATTTACCATATTGGCCTTTAATGTTTCTTGTGTGCTGGTTTGATACAGTGACCTCTATACAGAGTGACCTGTGCTATAGCAGAGTACTCAGAGCAAGTATTGATTATGAATAGAGGATGTATTGCAGCTGGCACCCTGGAAGACATGCCTTTGTCTGCCCCTGTATCGAGGGCCTCTCACTCTTGTGAAATTGTAGGCATTGGCCTGGGTGGGACTTGGGAGTATAAGGGAGCAGGCTGGCATGAAGGAGAACTTGGAGCTGGTATTTCTGGTTTCAGCTCCAGCAGAAGAGGCTGTCGGAGTTGTTTCTGTTGATGAGAGTAGGATTCTGCATGGTTTCTGACTTTTGCTCAATTTTGTCTCAGGAGCAGAAAGGTGTGAGTGTTTTTATTCCTGGGAAAAATCACACAAACCTGTCCTGCCTGCCTCTTCGTTAGGAGAAACTGAGGGACAGTTACCAGGCTATGAGTTATTCCCCGGGCTCAGAAGGCCAGAAGAGCAGCAGGTGTGGGAAGGTAAATGCCTGGCTGCTCTTCTCCTCAGCTGTCAGCTGTTGGCAGCCCTGAATGAATGTATTCTAGGCTGGCTGCACTGACTCCACTTCACCTGCTTTACTTGATTATGTGACCCTGGAAAACAAAGCCAGCTGAGTTCACATTTCACTGGGGTGAAGTGACAGACGGGGTCTGTGTAGGAGACTAAGAGGCCTGGAATGGAGGCATTTATTTGCATGAGACATATAGATCTTGTTATATTTCTTCTTGAACTGTAACAATTTTAAGATTTGACTATCTTTAGAATCTTGAAGGGGTCTTTTTAAAGAAAGTTTGTTGTGTATCTTACTGGTTGTGGGAAGGGTTTAAGGAGCAGGTTAAGATATGTTCAAACTGGACATGACCAGGGCATGAGATCTATAATGTGTTTTATTTTTGAAATAATTACAGATTCACAGTAATTTGCAGAAAAGTGTTTAGGGAGATCCCATGTACCCTGCATCCAGTTCTTGCTAGCAGTAACGTCTTAAATATCTGTAGTACAGTATGACTGAAGTCATGCACCAGAACAAAGCAAGGCAAATGATTGCTTTTACACTCTAAGGATTTGACCTGGACTCCACTGCTGGCTTATAGCAAATGAGGCTGTACCATTATACTTTCCACCCACATGGCTTAGAACAAGGCAGGCCACTGGAAAGTGGCACTGATCTAGTCCACAGAGCTAATTCAGATTTCCCTAGGTTGACGTGCACTCATATTTGTGTGTGTGTGTGTGTGAGAGAGAGAGAGAGAGAGAGAGAGAGACAGACAGACAGACAGACAGACAGACAGAGGCAGATACTGATGAGTTTTGAGGGACACTTGAGTATGGTTGTTGGAATTCTTGATAGCCTCTTCATTTCAATCCTTGTATCTTAATGTCAAACTTGTATTATTGCTGTCATGCATAAGGGACTGATTAGTTTCTGGCCTTTTGGGAGTATTCCATTATTTTGAGTTGACACTCTGGAAGATAAAAAGGTGAACTAGCTGGGTCAGTAATTCTCAAACTGGAGTCCATGAACTCTGAGTAAGATTTGTCTCTGAAGACTAAATTTTATGTTTCATTTTAATAGTTTCCCTCAAACTTTTATTATGAAAATGTTCATAATTACAGAACTGGTGAAAGAATGAACACTCTCTACCCTTAGCTTAGATTCAACAACTTAATGTTTTGTTGTGTATGTGTTTCTGTTGCACCACCATGACTTCTTCACTTGTGAATACTTGAGCATGCATCTTTAAAACAGTCTTTATAACCATAGTACTACCTAAGAGAATTAATGATTCCAGAATTTCACCTATTGTTCAGTCTATATGCAGATGTCCTCAATTGTGCCACAAATGTTTTTATAACCATTATTTCAAATAATAGCCCAATCAAGGCTTAGACAATACATTTGGTTATCTTTTAGCTCACTTTCAATCTAAATCAGTTCCCTGAACCCTCTTTGCCCCTCCAATTTTTTTTTTAAGAGTTTGACTTTTGGAAGAGTTCAGCCTGTTTTGTAAGATACTCCACATTCTGGAATTGTCTGATTGCTTCTTCATGTTGTGCTTTTAAACTTGTTCCTCCCTCCTGTATTTCCTGTAAACCGGAAATTAGGTTGAAAGCTTGTATTTTTTGGCACAAACACCTCATTCGTCGTGGTGTTAGGTACTTCCTACTGAGTCAGTCGAGGGGCACATTCATTCTCATTGTCTCACTGTTGGTGTGAAGCTGAGTCTGATCGCCTGGCTGGGGAGGTGACTGTCAGCACTCGGCTCTGGGGAGGTGCACTGTGCTTTGGAAGTGATCTCCAGGGGTATGCGCTGGCTCCCTGTGAATAGCCTGTTCACCAACCACTTTTTAAGGAATGGTTTTGGCATTCATTTGATAACTATTGTCTGAGTTATTACTGCAAAATAATTTTCAGATTCTGTGTTCCATATTTATTAGTTACAACAGTCATGAAGAAGAGTTTCCTTTCTTATCTACTCTCACGCTTTCTTGTCTTCTGTCCTCTTCTGTGTATCAGAGTAGAAATAGGCAGTTTTATTTATTAAGTGTTTCCATCGGTTAAAGCTGCAGTTATTGTTATTAAGTCAAATTGCCACATTTGGCTGTGGGTACTTTCTATCCAGAGGCCTTCTGCTCTGGGCAAGTTCACTCTGGACTCAGACCAAAAAACAGCGGAACTTGAGAGGTAAAAGGGTTTATAGCAAACTTTATTCTTATGGCAGCAGGTCGAGTGCTGCAGTCGGTCCACATCTGGCCAGTCTGCAATTGGTCTCCTCCTTCCACCTCCTCCAGATGTGCCTCTCTGCCCAGCGGAGGTCTTCATATAGCAACACAGTCAATAATGTCAAGAACTGCCAACATGTGTGCAAGCCTGTGCCTGCGAGCATTGCATGTGTGCAGTGGGCAAGTAGATTAGGGTCAGGTGAGGATCCTGGCCATGGTAACTTCCATTTTCCCTACAGGTGCTCATTCAGACAGACTTCTGTAGCCCTTTGACCCCATTAGTTTTGAGTATTTCCTTGTTTTCTGGCACAAGTAGATGTTTGAAATGCAACTGCCAGAATGTGAAATCCCTTCCTCTGAGGTTCCTCAGTTCGTTTTGGTGGGAAATATACTTAGAAACCAATATCTGGATGCTAAGTGTGCCCAGTACTTCTGATATGTTATTGCTTCTAGGCCTTTTCAGTAGACCGAACATAGAAATCTATTTTTCAAACATAAGTTTTTTCTTAATTTCTTTAATCTTGTGTAGTTTCTATTTCATTAATCTTTTCTCCTATACTGAAAAATCTAGGTTCCTAAAAAAATAATACATTTACTTATTTGCTTTATCTCAGTGAGCATAAACTCATTTTGGATTACATTAACAAATACTACCACTTAACTAAGTGGTAATGGAGTGAAGTTTATGATTTTTCTAAAGTTCCTTTTGTCCTTGGACTATGTCATTAAGGATTTGCATTGTACTGTGTTCAGAAGTTACTTGAAATAATTATCTTCTCTGTATAGTTTATTAATTTGATATGTAGCTAGGTTCAGTTTCTGTTTTGATTCATTTATAGGGTTTTCTTTTACTCCTGATTAAATTTAATTTTTGAATGTGTAAGTCATTTACATGGTTCACAAATCAAAACTATATAAAAAGGTGGTGTGCATTTTGGTGAACAGTGCAAAACTTAGGCTAGACCATCTAGGTGACAGACTGTCTTATGTTCAAGTATGCCATGCAGTGTCTGTGCCATTTGTATTTGTTATTGCTTTGGGCAAAATAGGGCTAAACATTTCTCGGGTTGATGCAGAGAGAAGAGATGCAAGCTTAACACGTGGTGTTCTATATCAAACGCAGAAGACCTGGTGCTCTGTGGAATGATATTTCACTGCAGTTTGTCAGCACTGAGTGGGAGAGCTGCATCCAGTGCAGTCTTCTGGGTGGTCCAGTGGTCCTTCCTCCACTTGGCCTCTATCACATGATGGGATCAAAGTAGATTCTCCAAGTGTGGTTTCTGGACCAGCAGCAGCACCTGGGAAATTGTTAGAAATTCTGTGTCTCAGGTTCCATCCTAGACGATTGCATCAGAAATTCTGGTTGGGACCCAGTGATCTGGGTTCAACAAGCCCTTCAGGGGGTTCTGATGCACCCTCATGCCTGAAAACCCCTTAGTTTAGTGGGACCGTAAGGAAGAAGCTGCCCCCTCATGGCTGGGAATGAAGAATTCCAGCTTGGGGACGCTGACACTTCTTGCTCAGGAGTACACTGTCAGTCAGATTGCAGGGATCGGAGCCTCCCCCCACCCTCAGATTTTTGATTCTCACCTATGGAACCTTTCAAAGTATTAACAGTTTTAAACATCAGCTTAAAGTGGGCTTATTGAGAAAGCTGATTTGATTGGAGCTTAAAGGATGGATGGCTCTTGATCGCTTTTCTCCTTTCTAAAGTTTGTTTTTAGCAGATCAACAGAGCAGACTTTCTTTAGTCTTATGACCAGAATGTTTGTAGTTGGTAATTGTGGCATATTCCTGGGAGGACAGGAAGATGCTGGGCTTCATGCCTGTTGGGTGCAGGGAGCCAGTCAGCAGATTTTTTGGAGCACCCTTCGTATTGTTTGCACTGTACTAGAGATGTGAGCATAAAAGCTAGGTAAAAACCTGGCCTTGCCTAGAATAGCCAGTAAAAGCCTCGCCTCTCCCCATCAACAAATTGGGGAGGCAAGAGCCACTGAAGCAGGTCAGTGCTAAATAAGCAGGGTGTACCACATCTGTGGGGGCAGGTGTTCAGGCGCCATCTGAGCTAAGGCCACAGGGGAGTCTAGATCCCTTGCTCCCAGGGAATCCTTGCTCTGGCAAGAGAGAGCAAAGCAAGCTTACTCCAATGACAAATCAAGGCCCTCTGAGGCTCAGCAATTCTACCACTTTTCAGCCAAGGGGAGCACAGTACAATACAGCAAGTGTGCTGCTCTTGACTAGACTGAAAAAAGAACAAAAGGAAGGGAGAGAGAGGTCTCTGTGGACTGTGGGACCTATTATTCCATCTCGTTGCTCCTCAGAGGCCAGTTAAATGCTGCAGGCCTTACAGCAGGGTACTTGCCTTTTCCATTTTAGGTAGCCGGTGGCACTTTCTCCTGGCCCTCCCTGACTGGCAGACTCACCACAGGCTCACTCAGGGTTGCTGGGGGCTCTCCGTGCATTGGTTAGGCCATGTTCAGCTGTGTTTGGACAGCGGGTTGTGTGTCCGCTCCCTCGAAATATTCTCTCTTGCCTATCTTCTGCTTTTTATGTTCCTTAAGAAAACTACTTTCTCTCTCTTGCTGAGAGAGAAACTGATGGTCCAAGTTTGGGGGATGTTAAATTTCCTCAACTGGCATTATCTTACCTTAGATAACATCTAACTTAAATTATATGGTCTTGAGCTTAGATTTCACCTTTCTAATTTGGATTGTTTTCCTCACTCAGCTTTTCTATAGATAAAGGCCACAAGTAGTCCTTTTTTTTTTTTTTTTTAATATTGGTACAAGTCCTTGAAGAAAAGGTCTTTGGGATCAGTTAGAAATTGATTAAATTTTGATTTATTTTAATTAAAATACATCACAGTGATTTTGAGAATGGTTCCACTATGTTCTTGTAAATGTAGCAGTGTTTCTCAAACTTTATTTTCATTATCACTTCCCTAAGAAAACTTTTAGGGCTTTTTTTTCCTAATCACCCCTACGAAAATTAAAAATCTCTGTGTTAATATTCTTATGTGTATCTTTATGCTTTATACATAAAAGTGGTAAAGTTTTTTCCTTTACCTCCAAAACCGCTTTACATCCCTGTGGAGGGTGATACCACCTGCATTGAGAACACCTGGTGTAGAGTAAGGTAAACATACTTTTACAGATGAGCTCCAGTAAGCTTTGTACTGTTCCTAGTATTTTCCTTTTTAAATTCACTGGGTATTAGAATTAATTTAAAGAAGATCTGCTAACCGGGAAAGCGCACAGTGAATGAAGTAAATTGGTATTTTTTTTAAGGGCTTGTGCCGGGCAGCACCCTGAGTATGGTACAGGCACTTGCTTGGATTCATTCAGCAGCCTGAGACAGAAACCTTTGTTCCCTGGGTGCGGAGGAGAGGACAAAGGCTGAGACTTGGCTCCGAGCTTTTCTGATTGTAAAGCTTGCCCCTCTTTCTTCTGAATCTCTTTATCCTTCTTTCCCCAAAAGTAATATAAAGTGAACTTAGGGTTAGGGTCAAACTGCTCACCAAATAGGTACCTGTTGAAGTGTTTTTAAAGAGAACTATGGTGGTGATGATGTGATAGTGAACTTTTTTAAAGAATTAGTTTTTCTTTTTCACTGGGACGGAATGATGGAATGTGTTTCTATTTTGGATTAATGCGTTCTAACTTAAGAATGAAACTGGGATTTTATAAACTATCAAAATCCTTTTATTCCATACTTGTCTATTTAATAAGTAAATAAGCAGAGGAAGGTTAAGACTAGGTTAGCTCAGATGTTTTACATTTCCTGTATTGAGAAGCCTTCATTCTGTCCATGGATGGAAGCAATTGACATTCAAACAGGTGGTTGACCTGCCCAAAGCCCCTGCCCCCTGCCAGAACAGCATCTCATTGCACCAGGAGACCCCCTCATTCCCCTCTGGGACAGAGCAGTGGTGTTCTGGAGTCGGGTTCTAGGTGCAAATAAAAAGTTGCAGTGCGCTGTAAGTTGTAGGTACTTTAATCTTTGATGAATTGAACAGGATGTTCTATTTTTGGTCGGTACTTGAAGAAATGTGTAACAGATACAGATTATTTTCATTGTCTAAGAAAGTTATAGTAATGTTGAAATGGTGGACTCTTGAAGGTACCATGCTTTATAGCATTTTCAGTTTTTGTAATCAAATATTAAAAGTAACTGGATGTTATACATTAATCATAAATAAATGATAGTGAGCCCTGCTCTTTGCACTTAAATCTCTTTGCTCCAGGAAAGAAAATAAAGGAGACTCTTAAAATTGTTAGTGGTTAAAAAGAGTGAGTACATTTCTAGGTTTTGTTTGTAGAATTGTCACTGAACCAATAAAAGTGATTAATATTTTTTCCCTTTTTTCTATGAACATAAATTTAAGGCCTATAAATATTTTTCAAGGTGAATTTATAGTTTATGAGCCTCATAGAAATTTGGCCTCATTATTTAATAGTCATTTCCTGGCTTTTACCCCAGGACAGTATTGATGTCTTTTGTTAGACTAGGGCCTAGAATTAAATTTAATAAAGCTTCAGTTTCTTCATCTGTAAAATGGAATAATAATTCCTACATCATAGGCTTTTGTCAGAATTAAAGTTATGTAATACATATAAAGTGCTTGCCTATTAATTATTATGTGATAAATGAGGGTTTCTTGTTTCTCTTCATTAAGGATCTTAAAATAACATCACTTTTGTTGAAGGCATTTTCGCACACCCAGAGCGAGTGCGTAGCTGTCCCCATGACCTTTCCCACTGGTCCTCTTCCTTTCTGTGTCTTCATACCTGCAGCTCCTGCAGCAGGGGCTTCTCGTCCCCTCTGGTTAGTCATCACTGCTGGGGCCTTGCCGGCTGCCTTTGTCCTGCTCCATGAGCTGTCTTCTTCTCCTGCTGTTTGAAGGGTGACCTGGAGAACGGTTTTTACGTGTCAGTTTCATGCTTATGTCATTCTGTACTAGGTAATAAACTCTGTGTGGGGAGTTAACTGTTTTAGGCTTCTCTCAGCCCTTCCAGGCTGATCACAAAGCCTTTCACATGGGTGGTACTAAGCTTATATTTGCTCTTTCTAAAGAATATCCTGGCAGCTTTAGAGGAGAATTTCCAAAAAACTGTTTCGAACATTGGCTTAAAACACACACACACACGCACACACACACACACACACACACACACACACACACGAGACAGCCCTATTTTAATATGTAAGTGCTAGTATATTTTTACTACATTCCTTTATAATCATTCATTTTCTTTATTGCTTTGTGAGATCATTTGAAATAGTAAAAGGAATAGAGAAAAATGTTGCTTCTCATTCTTACTGAAAACACGGCAAAGTACTCATCACTTTGGTCACATGCAGTTTTGGGCCATTGGGCCTGGAAATGGCAGATACCAACCGTGGTTTGCAGGTTTTTTTTTTTAATGCTGTTCATGAAGTTGCACTAATTCCATTTAAACAATTACTGAACACTTAGTCTTTTCTTTTTATTTATAATTTATTTTGATATCATTAATCTACAATTACATGTGCAATATTATGGTTATTAAACTACCCACTTCATCAGGTCCCCCCCACCAACCCCATTACAGTCACTGTCCATCAGCATAGTGAGATGCTTTAGAATCACTACTTGTCTTCTCTGAGTTGTACAGCCCTCCCCGCACGCCCCCAACATTATGTCTGCTAATCGTAATGCCCCTTTTTCCCTCTTATCCCTCCCTTCCCACCCATCTTCCCCAGTCCCTTTCCCTTTGGTAACTATTAGTCCGTTCTTGGGTTCTGTGAGTCTGCTGCTGTTTTGTTCCTTCAGTTTTTTTCTTTGTTATTCTACTCCACATATGAGTGAAATCATTTGATACTTGTCTTTTTCGGCTTGGCTTATTTCACTGAGCATAATACCCTCTAGCTCCATCCATGTTGTTGCAAATGGTAGGATTTGTTTTCTCCTTATGGCTGAATAATATTCCATTGTGTATATGTACCACATCTTCTTTATCCATTCATCTACTGATGGACACTTAGGTTGCTTCCATTTCTTGGCTATTGTAAATAATGCTGCGATAAACATAGGGGTGCATCTGTCTTTTTCAAACTGGGCTGCTGCATTCTTAGGGTAAGTTCCTAGAAGTGGGATTCCTGGGTCAAATGGTATTTCTATTTTGAGTTTTTTGAGGAACCTCCATACTGCTTTCCACAATGGTTGAAATTTGCATTCCCATCAGCAGTGTATGTAGGAGGGTTCTCCTTTCTCCACATCCTTGCCAACATTTGTTGTTGTTTGTGTTTTGGATGTTGGCCATCCTCAGTGGTGTGAGGTGATATCTCATTGTGATTTTAATTTGCATTTCTCTGATGATTAGTGATATGGAGCATCTTTCATGTGCCTGTTGGCCATCTGAATTTCTTCTTTGGAGAAGTGTCTATTCATGTCCTCTGCCCATTTCTTAATTGGATGATTTGCTTTTTGTTTGTTGAGGTGCGTGACTTCTTTATATATTTTGGGTGTCAACCCCTTATCGGATACGTCATTTTTGAATATATTCTCCCAAGGATGTCTTTTTGTTCTACTGATGGTGTCCTTTGCTGTACAGAAGTTTTTCAGCTTGATATAGTCCCACTTGTTCATTTTTGCTTTTGTTTCCCTTGCCCAGGGAGATATGTTCATGAAGAAGTCACTCATGTTTATGTACAAGAAATTTTTGCCTATGTTTTTTTCTAAGAGTTTTATGGTTTCATGACTTACATTCAGGTCTTTGATCCATTTTGAGTTGACTTTTTTGTATGGGGTTAGACAGTAGTTCAGTTTCATTCTCTTACATGTAGCTGTCCAGGTTTTCCAACACGAGCTGCTGAAGAGGCTGTCATCTCCCCATTGTATATCCAAGGCACTTTTATCAAATATTAATTGACTGTATATGTTTGGGCTAATGTTTGGATTTTCTATTCTGTTCCACTGGTCTGTGGGTCTGTTTTTGTGCCAATACCAAATTGTCTTAATTACCGTGGCTTTGTAGTAGAGCTTGAAGTCAGAGAGCGTAATTCTCCGTTTTATTCCTCGTTCTCACGATTGCTTTGGCTATTCGGGGTCTTTTGTGGTTCCATATGGATTTTAGAATTATTTGTTCCAGTTCATTGAAGAAAGCTGTTGGTAGCTTGATAGGGATTGCGTTGAATCTATAGATTTCTTTAGGTAGTATAGCCATTTTGATAATATTTATTCTTCCTAGCCAAGAGCATGGGATGCATTTCCATTTGTTAGTGTCCTCTTTAATTTCTCTTAGGAGTGTCTTGTAGTTTTCAGGTTATAGGTGTTTCACTTCCTTGGTTAGGTTTATTCCTAGGTATTTTATTCTTTTTGATGCAATTGTGAATGGAATTGTTTTCCTGATTTCTCTTTCTGTTAGCTCATCGTTAGTGTATAGGAAAGCAACAGATTTCTGTGTGTTAATTTTATATCCTGCAAGTTTGCTGAATTCAGATATTAGTTCTAGTAGTTTAGGAGTGGAGTCTTTAGGGTTTTTTATGTACAATATCATGTCATCTGCAAATATTGACAATTTATTTGACTTATTCTTTACCAGTCTGGATGCTTGTATTTCTTTGTTTTGTCTGATTGCCATGGCTAGGACCTCCAGTACTATATTGTATAACAGTGGAGAGCGTGGGCATCCCTGTCTTGTTCCCAATCTTAGATGAAAAGCTTTCAGCTTCTTGCTGTTAAGTATGATGTTAGCTGTAGGTTTGTCATATATGGCCTTTATGGTGTTGAGGTACTTGCCCTCTCTACCCATTTTGTGGAGAGTTTTAATCATGAATGGATGTTGATTTTTTTCAAATGCTTTTTCAGCATCTATGGAGATGATCATGTGGTTTTTGTTCTTCTTTTTGTTGATGTGATGGATGATGTTGATGGATTTTCGAATGTTGTACCATCCTTGCATCTCTGAGATGAATCCCACTGGATCATGGTGTATGATCCTCTTGATGTATTTTTGAATTTGATTTGCTTATATTTTGTTGAGTATTTTTGCATCTACTTTCGTCAGGGATATTGGTCTGTAATTTTCTTTTTTGGTGAGGTCTTTGCCCGGTTTTGGTATTAGAGCGATGCTGGCTTCATAGAATGAGTTTGGAAGTATTCCCTCCTCTTCTATTTTTTGGAAAACTTTAAGGAAAATGGGTGTTATTTCTTCTCTATATGTCTGGTAGAATTCAGAGGTGAATCCATCTGGCCCGGGGTTTTGTTCTTGGGTAGTTTTTTGATTACTGTTTCAATTTCATTGCTGGTGATTGGTCTGTTTTAATTTTTCTGTTTCTTGCTTGGTCAGTCTTGGAAGGTTGTATTTTTCTAAGAGGTTGTCCATTTCTACTATGTTTTCCAGCTTGTTAGCATATAGATTCTCATAATATTCTCTTATAATTCTTTGTATTTCTGTGGGGTCTGTTGTTATTTTTTCTCTCATTTCTGATTCTGTTTATGTGTGTAGATTCTCTTTTTCTCTTAATAAGTCTGGCTAGGGGTTATTATTTTTTCAAAGAACCGCCTCTTGGTTTCATTGATTTTTTTCTATTTTATTCTTCTCAATTTTATTTATTTGTTTGATCTTTATTATGTCCCTCCCTCTGGTGACTTGGGGCCTCATTTGTTCTTCTTTTTCCAATTTCAATAATTGTGTCTTTAGACTATTCATTTGGGATTGTTCTTCTTTAAATAGGCCTGGATTGCAATATACTTTCCTCTTAGAACTCCCTTTGTTGTGTCCCAAGTTGTGGCTTTGTGTTGTTGTTGTCATTAGTCTCCATATATTCTTTGATTTCTGTTTTGATTTGGTCATTGACCCATTGATTATTAAGGAGAATGTTGTTAAGTCTCCATGTTTTTGTGAGCCTTTTTGTTTTCTTTCTAAAATTTATTTCTAGTTTTATACCTTGGTGATCTGAGAAGTTGGTTGGTAGAATTTCAGTATTTTTGAATTTACAGAGGTTCTTTTTGTGGCCTAGTATGTGGTCTATTCTGGAAAATGTTCCATGTGCACTTGAGGAGAATGTGTATCCTGTTGCTTTTGGATGTAGAGTTCTGTAGGTGTCTGTTAGGTCCATCTGTTCTTGTGTGTTGTTCAGTGCCTCTGTGTCTTTACTTATTTTCTGTCTGGTTGATCTGTCCTTTGGAGTGAGTGGTGTGTTGAAGTCTCCTAAATGAATGCATTGCTTTCTATTTCCTCCTTTAATTCTGTTAGTATTTGTTTTACATATGCCGGTGCTTCTGTGTTGGGTGCATATATATTTAAAATGGTTATATCCTTTTGTTGGACTGATACCTTTATCATTATATAATGTCCTTCTTTATCTCTTGCTACTTTGTTCATTTTGAAGTCTATTTTGTCTGATAGAGGTACTGCAACACCAGCTTTTTTCTTCTTGTTGTTTGCATGAAATATCTTTTTCCATCCCTTCACCTTTAGTCTGTGTATATCTTTGGGTTTGAGGTGAGTCTCTTGTAAGCAGCATATAGATGGGTCTTGCTTTTTTATCCATTCTGTTACTCTGTGTCTTTTGATTGGTGCATTCAGTCCATTTACATTTAGGGTGATTATCGATAGATATGTACTTATTGCCGTTGCTGGCTTCAGATTTGTGGTTACCAGAGTTTCAAGGGCAGCTTCTTTACTATCAACAGTATAACTTAACTTTCTTGTTAAGTTGTTGTAAACAGAGTCTGATGATTCTTTATTTCTCTCCCTTCTTATTCTTCCTCCTCCATTCTTTATATACTACGTGTTTTTTTGGTTAGTATTTGGATGGTCTGCTTTCTTTGCTATGATTTTATTTTCTCTGGTGACCTCTTTTTAGCCTTAAGAGTGCTTCCATCTAGAGCAGTCCCTTTAATGTATCCTGAAGAGGTGGTTTATGGGAGGTAAATTCCCTCAGCTTTCGCTTATCTGGAAATTGTTTAATCCCTCCTTCCCATTTAAATGATAATCGTCCTGGATACAATATTCTTGGTTCGAGTCCCTTCTGTTTCATTATGTTAAATGTATCATGCCATTCTCTTCTGGCCTGCAAGGTTTCTGTTGAGAAGTGTGATGATAGTCTGATGAATTTTCCTTTGTAGGTGATATTTTTTCTCTCTTTGCCTGCCTTTAATACTCTGTCCTTATCTTTGATCTTTGCCATTTTAATTATTTTGTGTCTTGGCGTTGTCTTCTTTGGGTCCCTTGTGTTGGGTGATCTGTAGGCTTCCATGGTTTGAGAGACTATTTCCTTCCCCTGCTTGCGGAATTTTTCAGCAATTATTTCTTCAAAGACACTTTCTATCTTCCTCTGGTACTCCTATAATGTAAATATTGTTCCGTTTGGATTGGTCACATAGTTCTCTTAAAAGTCTTTAATTCCTAGAAATCCTTTTATCTCTCTCTGCGTCAGCTTCTCTGTATTCCTGTTCTCTGATTTCTATTCCATTAACAGTCTCTTGCATTTCGTCCAGTCTGCTGCTAAGCCTGTCCATCGCTTGTCTCATCTCTACTTTGTCTTTCCTCACTTCCTCCCTTAGCTCTTGCATATTTCTCTATATCCATCAGTATGGTTATGACTTTTATTCTGAATTCTTTTTCAGGAAGATTGTGCATATCCATCCCTTCAGGCTCCCTCTCTGGGGTTGTCTGGGTATGCTTTGTTTGTACCATATTCCTCTGTCTTTTCATGGTGATAGAAGTGGTCAGAAAAAGAAAAAAAGAAGAAAGGGGAAAAAGGAGAAAAAAAAAACGAAAAGAAAAAAAATGCCCGCCGGGTGTAGTTTCTGTGAGGATGCTGTAGGTGGTGCTGCTGGTCCACTATTCCGCAGCCGAGGTCGCTCCACCGGGCACGCTGCTCCGCCGGGCCCTTTGTAACTCTGGCCAGGGAGGGAACGAATGGGAGGCTGCTGATTTCTGTGGAAAGTCTCGGTGCCACTGCTTTTCCCAGCCGCAGTCCAAGGGATCTGAAATTCCCCAGGACTCCCAGCGTGCTTGGCTGAGTGCGCTGGGACGATTCTGCCCCTCCGTTGTGCCCCTGTCTCTTTAAGACCCCTAAAAAATTGCACTTTTCTTTTGTCCCGGGGAGCTGGCTGAGTGGAGTTGCCATTTTGGATCCTGCACCTCTTTCTCTCCTATCTCCGATACACCGCGTGAAGTGTGCAGCACTCCCGGCGCAGATCACCAGGGCTGGTTATTTGGCGGGCCTGTGCTTCCACTCCCTCCCTGCTCTGAATCCTCTCCTCCCGCCCGCGGCGCTGGGGTGGGGGAGTGCTCGGGTTCCGCTGGGTCGCAACTTTCTATCTTACCCGCTTCGCGAGGTGCCGAGTCCTCTCAGGTGTAGCTGCAGGCTGGTGTCATCCTGTATCTTCTGGTCTCTCTTTTAGGAATATTTGTATTTGTTGTATTTTCATAAATATATATGGTTTTGGGAGGAGATTTCCGCCGCCCTGCTCACGCCACCATCTTCCCAGAACTCAACACTTAGTCTTTTTAATACGTGTTATCTCAGCTCTGGGATGGGATAGAAAGATTAATCATGCTGTGGAAGGAGCTATTCTTGATCTCTTGGTAAAATGAAACTTGTGTTGGAAGGATGCTCTTTGTAATTGTTTATGAGCTTTTTCCAGGCAGAGCTTTCACACTTTTGTAGTTTAATCCCCTCACTTCATTAATCAAAGGCATTTTTCTAAGTAAAATAAATAGTCAAGAAAAAAATCACCCAGAAGATTTTGTGGAACCTAAATTGCAATTTTTAAAAATGAGGGCACTGTTCCTTTACAATTCTGTCTTAAGTCTTAGGCTGTAAACGCAACATTTTGGTTTTTATCTTAACACCTCCCTTCTTGCGTCCATTCACAACAAATATGTTGAAAAGACTGGGTATAGGAGACCCTCAAGACCTCCCTCAGGTTCAGTAATTCACTAGGAGGGCCCTAAGCTGAGGTTTATAGTACAACAGCAGGACATGCAGCAGAGTCAGCAATGGGAGAAGGCTAAGGGGATGAGGTCTGAAGGAAACCAGGGCCAGGACTGCGGTCCCAGTGGAGTCATATAGGATATGCTTAATTCTTTAACTCCCCTGGCAATGAGTTGTCAAAACACGTGTGAAATGGTGTTTACCAGGAAAGTGTGCTAGAGACTCAGGCCCCGTTTTTATTTGGAACCAGTCACATAAGCACCCTCTGCCTGGCATGTACCAAAATTTTCAGACTCTCAGCAGGAAAGCATAACCACATTGTTCAAACAATCTAGGAACAGTGAGCCATTCTTGTTGTTTCTGGGAGTGATGGAAACCATCCTGAACCAAGTCCCAGGTTCCAGCCAAGGGCTGACCTTGCAAGCAGACCTTTCTTGGCTTTGGGACCAGACTCTCTTGAACGCTGCATTCATTTGTGCCTGGCTATTTCAGTATCTCTAAGTGGATGTCTGCTGCAAGCCCAGGTTCAACACGTCACACGTGTGTTCCTAGTTTTGCCCTGTAAACCTGTTCTACTTGTATCCTTGCCCCCTCAGTTGGTGGAAACCAACCTGTTTGTTATGGGGAAAGAAGGTCCCTTGTGACCACCCTGTCACAGACAACTCATCCTGGCTGTTAGGTAATCAGGTCGGTGCTGCCCTCAAACAATGTCCAGTTTGCATCCAGATAACCTCCACTAGTGGTGGACAGTGAGAGGGAGAAGGTGACAAGTTAACAGCAGTTGAATCTGGATTACAGATACAAGAGAGTTTGTTATACTCTTTCCTCTTCTTTTGTATATTTGAAATTTGTAACAGATTGTAATAGTCTGTGAGTCTGTAAGAAAGTAATCACACATGATTCTGACCCCTTCCCACCCCAGCCTCTACTGCTACCACCTGGGCTTCAGTTGTCTCCATCTCTTGCCTGCATTTCTCCAGTAGCTCCTCACATCTTCCTGCTTCCATGCTCTTCACTTGTCTTTTCTCCATGTAGCAGTGGAGTAGTGATCTTTTTGAAACAAAGTCAGATCACAGCCTCTCACTGGCTGCTTGTTTAGCTCAGAGGAAACACCCGGCTTCTCACAGTGGCCTGCAGTGCCCTCCTTGATCAGCTTCCCACCCTGTTCTTTCTCAAACCTCCTCTCCCACCTGCTGCACCCTTCAACCACACAGCCCTGCTCACTGTTCCTCCATCCTGCCAGGGTGCTCCTGTGCAAAGACCTCTCCTTTGTCTTTGTTCCCTCCCATAGAATGCCCTTCCCCAGTGACTGCATGGCTCACCTGCCTCATCTTCTTTATGCCTTTGCTCAATGAACAGTGCCTTCCTGTCTCCAGAGCCCTTACCTTGTATGTTTTCTGTCTCCATATCACAGTATGTTATACTGAGTGTGTATCACCTGCCCCTCCCATTGCCACTCACCCCTTCTCCCCCAAGACACTATGATGACAGGGGACTTTGTCTGTTTTTTTCAGTGATGCATCATCCCGAGGGCCCATTCAGTGCCTGGCATGTAGTAGGCATTTCATGACTGTTTGTTGAATGAATGGTGTCAGTGCTGGAAGGCATATTAGAAATGTACTAGAGGGCCACTTCTGTCTTTTTCTGTTTTAAGAACCCAAAGCTCAAAGGAATTATATATAGTTCATTGGTGGTTTTGTGTGAGTGCGCCTGTGTATGCTCATGCTTTTGTTGGAGAAATTATTGAAAATTAAACTTTTTTTTTAATATAATTTATTTTATCATAAATTTACAATTACATGTGCAATATTACGATTATTAAACTACCCCTTCATCAGGTCCCCCCCACCAACCCCATTACAGTCACTGTCCATCAGCGTAGTGAGATGCTATAGAATCACTACTTGTCTTCTCTGAGTTGTACTGCCCTCTTCGTGCCCCCCCAACATTACATCTGCTAATCGTAATGCCCCTTTTTCCCTCTTATCCCTCCCTTCCCGCCCATTTTTCCCAGTCCCTTTCCCTTTGGTAACTATTAGTCTGTTCTTGGGTTCTGTGAGTCTGCTGCGGTTTTGTTCCTTCAGTTTTCTTCTTTGTTCTTATACTCCACATATGAGTGAAATCATTTGATACTTGTCTTTTTCGGCTTGGCTTATTTCACTGAGCATAATACCCTCTAGCTCCATCCATGTTGTTGCAAATGGTAGGATTTGTTTTCTTCTTATGGCTGAATAATATTCCATTGTGTATATGTACCACATCTTCTTTATCCATTCATCTACTGATGGACACTTAGGTTGCTTCCATTTCTTGGCTATTGTAAATAGTGCTGCAATAAACATAGGGGTGCATCTGTTCTTTTCAAATTGGGCTGCTGCATTCTTAGGGTAAATTCCTAGGAGTGGAATTCCTGGGTCAAATGGTATTTCTATTTTGAGTTTTTGAGGAACCTCCATACTGCTTTCCACAATGGTTGAACTAATTTGCAGTCCCACCAGCAGTGTAGGAGGGTTCCCTTTTCTCCACATCCTCGCCAACATTTGTTGTTGTTTGTGTTTTGGATGTTGGCCATCCTCACTGGTGTGAGGTGATATCTCATTGTGGTTTTAATCTGCATTTCTCTGATGATTAGCGATGTGGAGCATCTTTTCATGTGCCTGTTGGCCATCTGAATTTCTTCTTTGGAGAAGTGTCTATTCATGTCCTCTGCCCATTTCTTAATTGGATTATTTGCTTTCTGTTTGTTAAGGTGCATGAGTTCTTTATATATTTTGGATGTCAACCCTTTATCAGATACGTTTTTTATGAATATATTCTCCCATACTGTAGGATGTCTTTTTGTTCTACTGATGGTGTCCTTTGCTGTACAGAAGCTTTTCAGCTTGATATAGTCCCACTTGTTCATTTTTGCTTTTGTTTCCCTTGCCCGGGAGATATGTTCATGAATAAGTTGCTCATGTTTATGTCCAGGAGATTTTTTGCCTATGTTTTTTTCTAAGAGTTTTATGGTTTCATGACTTACATTCAAGTCTTTGATCCACCTTGAGTTTACCTTTGTGTATGGGGCTAGACAGTAGTCCAGTTTCATTCTCTACATGTAGCTGTCCAGTTTTTCCAACACCAGCTGCTGAAGAGGCTGTCATCTCCCCATTGTATATCCAAGGCTCTTTTATCAAATATTAATTGACTGTATATGTTTGGGTTAATGTTTGGATTTTCTATTCTGTTCCACTGGTCTGTGGGTCTGTTTTTGTGCCAATACTAAATTGTCTTGATTACTGTGGCTTTGTAGTAGAGCTTGAAGTCAGGGAGTGTAATTCCCCCTGTTTTATTCCTCCTCTCAGGATTGCTTTGGCTATTCGGGGTCTTTTGTGGTTCCATATGAATTTTATAATTATTTGTTCCAGTTCATTGAAGAAAGCTGTTGGTAGTTTGATAGGGATTGCATTGAATCTGTAGATTGTTTTAGGTAGTATAGCCATTTTGACAATATTGATTCTTCCTAGCCAAGAGCATGGGATGCATTTCCATTTGTTAGTGTCCTCTTTAATTTCTCTTAGGAGTGTCTTGTAGTTTTCAGAGTACAGGTCTTTTCACTTCCTTCGTTAGGTTTATTCCTAGGTATTTTATTCTTTTTGATGCAATTGTGAATGGAATTGTTTTTCTGATTTCTCTTTCTGTTAGTTCATCGTTAGTGTATAGGAAAGCAACAGATTTCTGTGTGTTAATTTGTATCCTGCAACTTTGCTGAATTCAGATATTAGTTCTAGTAGTTTTGCAATGGAATCTTTAGGGTTTTTTATGTACAGTATCATGTCATCTGCAAATAGTGACACTTTGACTTCTTCTTTACCAATCTGGATGCCTTGTATGTCTTTGTTTTGTCTGATTGCTGTGGCTAGGACCTCCAGTACTATGTTGAATAACAGTGGAGAGAGTGGGCATCCTGTCTTGTTCCCGATCTTAGATGAAAAGCTTTCAGCGTCTCGCCGTTA
>JAVSCE010010336.1:0-125487 GCA_032199065.1 Smutsia gigantea
TAAAGATTAGAGAAGAAACAAATAAAATTGAGAAGAATAAAACAATAGAAAAAAATCAATAAAACCAAGAGCTGGTTCTTTGAAAAAATAAACAAAATAGATAAAACCCCTAGCCAGACTCATTAAGAGAAAAAGAGAATCTACACACATAAACACACAATCAGAAATGAGAAAGGAAAAATCACGACGGACCCCACAGAAATACAAAGAATTATAAGAGAATATTATGAAAATCTATATGCTAACAAGCTGGAAAACCTAGAAGAAATGGACAACTTCTTAGAAAAATACAACCTTCCAAAACTGACCAAGCAAGAAACAGAAAAACTAAACAGACCAATCACCAGCAACGACATTGAATTGGTAATCAAAAAACTACCCAAGAACAAAACCTCCGGACCAGATGGATACACCTCTGAATCCTACCAGACATATAGAGAAGAAATAACACCCATTCTCCTTAAGGTTTTTCAAAAAACAGAAGAGGAGGGAATACTTCCAAACTCATTCTATGAAGCCAGCATCACTCTAATACCAAAACTGGGCAAAGACCTCACCAAAAAAGAAAATTACAGACCAATATCCCTGATGAACGTAGATGCAAAAATACTCAACAAAATATTAGCAAACCGAATTCAAAAATACATCAAGAGGATCATACACCATGATCAAGTGGGATTCATCCCAGGGATGCAAGGATGGTACAACATTCGGAAATCCATCAACATCATCCACCACATCAACAAAAAGAAGAACAAAAACCACATGATCATCTCCATAGATGCCGAAAAAGCATTTGACAAAATTCAGCATCCATTCATGATTAAAACTCTCAACAAAATGGGTATAGAGGGCAAGTACCTCAACATCATAAAGGCCATATATGACAAACCCACAGCGAACATCATACTTAACAGCGAGAAGCTGAAAGCTTTTCACCTAAGATCGGGAACAAGACAGGGATGCCCACTCTCTCCACTGTTATTCAACATAGTACTGGAGGTCCTAGCCACGGCAATTAAACTAAACAAAGATATACAAGGCATCCAGATTGGTAAAGAAGATGTCAAATTGTCACTATTTGCAGATGACATGATATTGTACATAAAAAACCCTAAAGACTGCACTCCAAAACTACGAGAACTAATGTATGAATTCAGGAAAGTGACAGAATACAAAATTAACACACAGAAATCTGTTGCTTTCCTATACACTAACGATGAACTAACAGAAAGAGAGATCAGGAAAACAATTCCATTCACAATTGCATCAAAAAGAATAAAATACCTAGGAATAAACCTAACAAAGGAAGTGAAAGACCTGTACTCTGAAAACTACAAGACACTCTTAAGAGAAATTAAAAAGAACACTAACAAATGGAAATCCATCCCATGCTCTTGGCTAGGTAGAATAAATATTGTCAAAATGGCTATACTACCTAAAGCAATCTACAGATTCAATGCAATCCCTATCAAACTACCAACAGCTTTCTTCAATGAACTGGAACAAATAATTCTAAAATTCATATGGAACCACAAAAGCCAAAGCAATCCTGAGAAGGAGGAATAAAACAGGGGGAATTACGCTCCTTGACTTCAAGCTCTACTACAAACCCACAGTAATCAAGACAATTTGGTATTGGCACAAAAACAGACCCACAGACCAGTGGAACAGAAGAGAAAATCCAAACATTAACAAAAACATATACAGTCAATTAATATTTGATAAAGGAGCCTTGGATATACAATGGGGAGATGACAGCCTCTTCAGCAGCTGGTGTTGGAAAAACTGGACAGCTACATGTAAGAGAATAAAACTGGACTACTGTCTAGCCCCATACACAAAGGTAAACTCAAGGTGGATCAAAGACCTGAATGTAAGTCATGAAACCATAAAACTCTTAGAAAAAAACATAGGCAAAAATCTCTTGGACATAAACATGAGCGACTTCTTCATGAACATATCTCCCCGGGCAAGGGAAACAAAAGCAAAAGTGAACAAGTGGGACTATATCAAGCTGAAAAGCTTCTGTACAGCAAAGGACACCATCAGTAGAACAAAAAGACATCCTACAGTATGGGAGAATATATTCATAAATGACATATCCGATAAGGGGCTGACATCCAAAATATGTAAAGAACTCACGCACCTCAACAAACAAAAAGTAAATAATCCAATTAAGAAATGGGCAGAGGACATGAATTGACACTTCTCCAAAAAAGAAATTCAGATGGCCAACAGGCACATGAAAAGATGCTCCACATCGCTAATCATCAGAGAAATGCAGATTAAAACCACAATGAGATATCACCTCACACCAGTGAGGATGGCCAACAACCAAAACACAAACAACAACAAATGTTGGCGAGGATGTGGAGAAAAGGGAACCCTCCTACACTGCTGGTGGGAATGCAAATTAGTTCAACCATTGTGGAAAGCAGTATGGAGGTTCCTCAAAAAACTCAAAATAGAAATACCATTTGACCCAGGAATTCCACTCCTAGGAATTTACCCTAAGAATGCAGCAGCCCAGTTTGAAAAAGACAGATGCACCCCTATGTTTATCGCAGCACTATTTACAATAGCCAAGAAATGGAAGCAATCTAACTGTCCATCAGTAGATGAATGGATAAAGAAGATGTGGTACATATACACAATGGAATATTATTCAGCCAAAGAAGAAAACAAATCCTACCATTTGCAGCAACATGGATGGAGCTAGAGGGTATTATGCTCAGTGAAATAAGCCAAGTGGAAAAAGACAAGTATCAAATGATTTCACTCATATGTGGAGTACAAGAACAAAGAAAAAAACTGAAGGAACAAAACAGCAGCAGACTCACAGAACCCAAGAATGGACTAATAGTTACCAAAGGGAAAGGGACTGTGGAAGATGAGTGGGTAGGGAGGGATATGGGGGAAAAAGGTGCATTATGATTAGCAGATATAATGTTGGGGGGTATGGGGAGGGCTGTACAACTCAGAGAAGAGAAGTAGTGATTCTATAGCATCTCACTATGCTGATGGACAGTGATTGTAATGGGGTTGGTGGGGGGGACCTGATGAAGGGGGTAGTTTAATAACCATAATATTGCACATGTAATTGTAGAATAATGATACCAAAATAAATTATAAAAAAAAATAGCCCTGTGGCTGATCTAGAAACCAGAATGTGTTTCTTATAAATCATTATGAACTTTAGTCTTCCAAACAAAGAAGCTGCATTTGCCACAAGTAAACAAACAAATCCCAGAAGATTAGAGGTCACTGCAGAATCCGGAAAAGCTGCAGAAGGTTTACACACATTTTAAGCACAAGAGGAAAAGTTACTTCAAATTTACATTTCACAGAACTGGTAAAATTTTTAAATTTTTTTTGTAACTTAAATCTCTGTAGCCATAGTTAATTCATGAGGTAGAAAAAAAGGTCATTTTAAAAGCTCTCAGAATTTACAAAAGACGTTTTCATCTAATGACCTAACTCTATTCAAGAAATATGGAAAAAAGTTCCTAAGAGTAAATATTGATTTAAGGTATAAGTAATAAATTTGGCTCAGTTTTTAGGTTAAACGCAAGCAAACTTTAGGTTCCAAATCTGTTGCAGCAACTGGCATAGAGTTTAGTTAAAAAATAGTTTGTGTCTGAGTAGTAATTCTACTTTAGTTTTCCTGGAAGCACTGTAGCATCTCCCTTATATTCCATGTAACTACAGATGTTATTATTCACATTTAAATTGGCAAATGTTTTCTATCCTGCAGGATTTTATGAAAATGCCTGGATTATTTTTTTAAAGAAATTTTACAACAGGGAAACATGGCTACATGAAGAATAATGAAAATTAATTCTTTAATTATTTGTACCTAAAAAAGTTAATGTAAGTTCTCATAGATATCTAGAATTAACTATAAACTGTAGAACATTTTTATGTAAATGTTGGCAAAGATGTGTTACCTACAAAACTCATTTTTTCATGAAGGAGGAGGAAATTCCTTTCAGAGCACAGCTAATAATCAACACCCTAAAAATATGAATAAAACTGAAACTGCATTTTTTAAAGCCATGTTATTTTAAGGCTTCCCATTGTTAAATTCTTTCATGGCACAGTTAAGGCATCACCTTGAAAAATGAAATCATCATTAATGCTGTCTGCACTAAATAGTTTTCCTGAAAACTAGTGAATTTATTCCTTTAGTGTCAGCTCTGCCTTCTCTACAAACTACTCAGCCATAAATCCAGTATATTAAAAACTTCTGAGTTGTAAAATGCTGACTCTTTCTTACTTTTTCAAATAAATGAAATGATAATCACCTTGTCTAAGCATTAAAGAACTTTTCAATATAAGAACAATTCATAGTTTCTGAATCTATGTTCAGAGTGCCTGCTTTCCCATTTCTAGACTCCATAAATAAGACCCCTAAGGCTTATGCAGGATGTCTTAGCACCCAGGATCCCTGAGCTCAGGACTCCCACCAAATTAGGTCAAATGCCACCAGGGTCTGTGTACTAATGGCCCTGCTGAGAGGATTGCAGTTCCAGCAGCAAGAAGTTGTATTCATTTAGTTAAAATATTCTCCCTCCACCACCCTGTTTCATTTGAATGAGCTGAGTTGCTCTGGAGCCCATAATTGACAGGAAATTGTCTTTTAGTAAACTGTTCCCTACCTTAGAAAGTGCAGAGAAAAAATATGACTGAAAGGAAAGTTATAATGCTGTTAATGAATAGGGACCAAGAAAGTGTTTCTGAAGTACTGAGTAGCAGTTTCTTCCTCAGGAGTTCACATATGACCTCCAAGGAAAGGTGTCTGTCTTCCTTTTAGACTGGAGCATCCAGACCAGGGTAAGATAGTCAAAGGGAGACTCAACTGGTGGCTATTGTTGATGTAGCTGATGATTTTAAGTAAGTTAGTAAGGTGAAGTTTTATTAACTAGTGTTGTTGGCTTATTTTAGTTTTTTTTTTTTTGCTCTATTTATCACAGTAGAAATAGTTTTAAATTTTCTGATTTTTAAAGTAATCCATGCTTCCTGTAAAAATTTCAATGTAAACAAGAAACAAAAACATTACCTATGATCTCATTAAGCATTAATAATAGAGGCACTGTATTTTTTCAGTTTTTGTACATAGGCACGCATGTTTAGAAAAAATAGGACAAGATTGCACATAAGGCTTTATAATCTAATAATTTTTCATTACACATAGTAACATAGTGTGACCCTCTTTCTATATCATATATATTAAATGGTTTTTAAATTCATATGAACACACCATAACTTACTTATTTAACCTCCCAGGGATGTGCATTTACTATTTCCACTTTTCAGATAATTAAACAATACTGCAACAGATATTCTGGTGTGATTTGCTTTGAATTTTAGTCCTACTATTACTTTAGAATAAATTTCTACAGGTGGAATTCTTGGGTCAGATAGAATGCATATTATCAAGACTTTTGATAAATGTTGCCAAATTGTCTTACGGAAAAGTTTCAACAATTTTTATTCGTACCAGCAATTTTAAAAAGTGCTTAATTTTCTGTTTCCTTTCATTAGCTGGGATGTTAGTAGTTTTCCTCATTTTTTAAAAATCAGTGTCAATTTAGGAGAGACAATTCAAATTTCATTTTTGCTTTAATGTGCATTTTTTTCATTACTTTTGAGATCGGCTATCCTTTCATATATTATTTCCTTCTTAACAGATCATTCATGACCACCGCCTGTTTTCCCTTCGGGTCGTCCATCTCCTTATTCGTCAGACTGCTATTTGTCCATGATAGCTCTGTGTACATCACAGGTATCACGACTTATTTGTCCCAGTTTGCTCTTTGTCTTTGACCTTGACTTCTTTTAAATACCATTTTATAAGCTGCTTCTAAATCATTTCTGAACGAGGTAATAGCTAGATGGGTGGATACGCATAAGGGCACAGAATTAAAAAATAGTAGAACAATAATTTGAATCCTGTTATCGTTTTGCAATATCCATGCTTTTATATTCTACGTTCCCCTAAGTTTTGATTATCTTGAAATTGGCCTACAAGTACATGTTTCCCACAAATACAAGACAGTATTTGAAAATGTAGCCTCTTACTATCTAAGGACATATTATTATTCTCTTCCATAATTCTGTGGAGCTCTTGATCGTGATAAATAATGTAATTTCTCTGCACATCCACGAGATCAAAACCAAGCTGGCTGAAGCTGAGCTCCTTTCCTCTCCATGCGGCGGCAATCCCCTATCTGAGCCTAGCAGCGCTGGTCCTGTAATAATGGCTGGGGGGTGGGGGCGGGGGCAGGTGCTTCCCAGCTTCAGGGCTCTCTCGATCCCGTTAACATATTTGTGGATCTACTTACATGCAAAGCCCTAGTTTTCATCAAGATAGAAGACAGTTCTTGGAACTCAGCATTTGCTCCTGTTCTCACCCATTCAACAAACATTTCCATAAAACTCCTGTTTTGTGGAGAAGTAAGTTAACATTTACTGAGGGTCAGACATTCTTTTAACTGCTTTATGTTCATTACTCATCTAATCCTCACAGCAACTCTAAACTGTAGGGTTATGTTGATCCTCCTAGATGAGGACACTTTGAGGCACAGAGAGGTGAAGTAACTTGCCCTAGATTGCAGAGTTTATAAATAGACTTAGGTTATAAGGGACGCAGGTTGATTGTTTACTACTAGCCTGGGCTGTCACAGCACGCTGCCCCTGTACAGCATGAAGTACTCGGTGCAGAACTGAATACACAGACAGACAGGACCTCACCCTATGGTCGGGGAGGGAGCGAGCACACAAATGCCAAGCAAGCCCCTATCCCCACACTCACTGCCAAGAAATAATCCATTCAGTCTGGATTTTAGAAGCCATAGAATTCACCAAATTATCTTCTGGAGAAAAGAAATGAACAAATGCAAAAGGAAATTACCACGGAAATGTGGGCTTTATAATCAAAAGGTCACTTCTTGAAGCTAAAAACTCAACACGTGAAAATAACATTTACAAGTAGAACTTGTCTTTCCAAGGCCTCTGGCCTTCTGGGGGAGCAGTTTCCTTCAATGTCCCTCAAGAAATGGTTCGAGCCTGCTACATGCTGTGGGAAGGGCAATGCCTCAACATGGGATAAGGATTCCTGAGGAGCTGGTATTCTACTGATCACCCCCTGTTCTATATTTCTCGTGACTCATCTCCCACAACTTGCTGTCCTTGTCTTACTTTGCTTCCTCTGTGCTTCCACTGGCTTTTCCCAAAGAATCCCTGTATAAGTCTACTATTCATGATCACTTTTACTGAGGTTTGAGTATAAGTGAAGGAAATAAAAGGAAACAAAATAAACTTTTAATTATGGCCTTAATATTCCACTGCCACCACAATCTGGAATTTCTCATGGGGCATCTGTCTTTTTAGCTTCCAACTTCTGCTGAAGTGCAGATCTTCTAGTGTCTAAAGAGACCCTTCTCCTGTCTTATCCCCTTCTCTGAGGTCTGACACCCCACATCCAAGCAGACAGCATTTCACACCCACGTTGCTGTTATCTCACAGGGAAAAGAAAGTCGGTGCTGTCTTTGTCCTCTTGTCCCATGCTGCCTCCATCTAAGCATAGCAGTGGGAGAGAGAGCTTACCTTACAAACACTGAGCAATTCTCTCAATCAAAAGAGTTCCTAAGAATTCCATCTTTCTGGAACATCTGCCTTAAAATAAAGCCATCTCTAAAAATAATCAGCTTTGTCTCTCTTTTACACAAATACTTTGAGGAGGTAGTATTATTGGAATAAGAGTTCTTGCCACAGGATTTATTTAATAAGTAATATTCCCACTGTCCTTAGCTGTTTGTAGACCAGCATGTATCTGAGGCTAGAAGAAAAGAGACTATATCGTCTTGCATTGGAATGTCAATCTGGGAGGAAGACGAAGACTCTTGGCATGTAATTCAATGAAAGAACAAGATTCCTCAAGTCATTCCTCTGTTGATGTCTATGACAAAAGTCTGCAAACTGGTGGCTTGGAGCCTAGGCTGTATTTTTATCAAATGAATAGTAGTTAGATCTCAGATTATATGTTACATACGCCATGCATCTTACTACACTGATGGACAGTGACTGCAATGGGGTATGAGGGGGGACTCGATAATATGGGTGAATGTAGTCACCACATTGTTTTTCATGTGAAACCTTCGGAAGAGTGTATATCAGTGATACTTTAATAAAAAAAAAAGACAATACTAAAAAAAAAAATAGGCCACACAGGCCTATTTAACCCCCACTGTGGTTGAAAGATGGTACAATTATGCCAGCCTGAATTTGGGGTGCTGGGAGTGGCAGACCATGTGGTGTAGGGGAGAGGAAGGAGAAAAATTAGTTTACTTCCACTCATGGCTCTGGACAGTTACAACCTTTGCTAACTGCTAATTCTTCACCTGGGCTCTTCTTCCATTCTTTCTTCCTCTATCCTTAGGTGGACCCCTCCCATGTTCTTCTCCATGGCACCTACCCGGCCTTTGCCTCACTATAAAATGTGCTCCCCTTCCTCCCAAACCCCATTCTCTCAGTACAGACAGCCTCAGCCACATGTCTAGAACAACTATCTGAATCCTTGAATTCACAGTAAGGGCCAATTGCTAATAGTGTCATCCTTCCAGTGAGTAGTCTCCTTTTAAAATAATATTTAAATACTTTCAAACCACCTCATTAAGCTAGAATTTCAAGTTGGAACACACATTTTTTTTTTTAAATTCAAGAGTGTAGAAGGGATATTTTTCAGAAGCAGGGAGGAAGAAGACAGTAGACTAAAGAAAATGAATGAGTTGTGGATGCCTAGGATTTTGTTCCTGCAGTAAAGCTGATACATACTAAAAACACTCAGTTTTCTATTTGTCTGTTTGTTTCATTTTGGCTCCCTTAGGGGAGGCAGCAACTCTTTGGATGGTGAGATAGTTGTTTCAGAATGTGATTCTAGCTTTGATGTTCAAGGAGCACGTTCACTGCCTAAATTAAAAGATACATTTTGCCTAGCAATGGCAAAAGCTATAATATTTTTACATATGTATCTCAATGTAACATTGCACAATAATTGTCATTTTCCCCCTACTTCTACTTTATGATACACAACACACCTGTGTGTAATGTAAGCATGGATTATAGCAGGAGCTTCCACTGTTGCCCCTGAGAATCTCTAAAAATTATAGCTGCCTGGATCCCATCCCAAATATTGTAATTTGATTGGGATGTGTTAAAAACTGGGCATCAGCATTTTATACAGCTTACCAGGTGGTTCAAATATATAGAAGAGTTTGGGAACCACTGGATTATAGAATATTGAATAGTAGAGGTCAAATGCCAGTGTAAAACCATTCGAATCAGGGTGAGTACAATTATTTTAAGGAGCAACAAGTTAGTGTAGTATCCAAGCGGGCCTGAGCCAGATAGAGCTATGAATATGGTTAGGAGAATGAGGCATTCCTAGGAGAAAGATGCATGGGCTCTACACAAGGGGGGTGCTTGAACACTCAGAATAAACTAAGTACTGATGAGCAAGAAACTGAGAGAAGCCAGTCAAAAAAAAAAAAGTCATGATTCTTTATCTAGTTCCTTAATCTGAGCCAGTTTTCAGACCTAAGACACAATGGGAAGGAGAGGCTGAGTCCTTAAGTACAAGGACTTGAATCACCATGACATCTCCTATTCTTACTCAGGGGACCTATGGCTGTTTCTTTGTGTAAGCGTTCACTGGAGACAAGGGAATACTTACTCGTTTCAAGGACCGTTGGACAGATAATCTTAGCTGACTTTGATACCCAGAGACCAGAAATATCATGGTGGCCACCCTAATAACTGTCTAGTGGCGGAGGGCATATGGGAAGTAAATAATAAGTGGAGTCCTTAATTAAGTTTGATTCACAGCAGTATACTGAGTCCACTGACCACATCTCCCATACTTTTAGTGGTCATTTCTCACGCCCCTAAAGGCATAATCAGAATGAATTTGGAAGGCAGCATTATTTATTTTGATTTGAAGGATTAAGAACTATTGTCATGGAGAGGTCAAGTGGAAACTTTGGAAACTACCTTCCTCCCACTCCAGTCAATAAAAAAAATAAAAGTCATGTAATAACAGGATGCAGTGACCTCCTTAAGGACCTAGAGGAGGCAAGGAGAGTGGTCCCTATTATATCCTAATTTAACTCATTAATAATGGACCTAAAAAATGAGTGATATTGGAGGCCTCCCACAAACTCATTTATATAGAATTCTCAATTACAGCTGCGGTCCTACATGCAGTACCTTTGTTAAAGCAGATTAACGTGATCTCAGGAACAGAGTATATGGACATGGACCTGGGGATTGCACACTTTCCCATCTCTGTCAAGAAGGAAGACCAGAAGGTCTCTACCACTATATAATCTGAAGTAATCTAGACCATTTGGATATTTCACAGACCATCACATTGATCCACTATATCAAGGAGATCATGTCAATTGTACTAGATGAACAAGAAATGGCAAATACATTGGAGACTTTGGTAAGGCATAATCATTACAGAAAGTAGGAAATAAACCCTACAAAAACTGAGGGGCCCAACACATCAGAGAATTTTAGAGTCCAGTGATCTGGGTCATGCTGGTGCATCCATCCAGTATAAAAGACAAAGTATTTCATCTCATTCCTTCCATCACTAAGAAGGAAGCACAGTATCTCACAGGCCACCTTCAATTCTGAAGGCAGCATATTCCACACTTGTAAATCCTCTACCCATTTACTAAGTGGCATGGGAGACTGGAATTCATGGAAGTTTTGAGTGAGACACAAAGGAGGGGAGGACGCTGCAGTACGTCCAGGCTCTACTACAAGCAGCCTGGGCAATACATCTAGCAGAACCTAAGATATTAGATTTATGTACGTTGGAAAGACACCCATGAGGTGTTTCTGACAAGCCCCAGGAGGAGAATTGCAAGGTATTCCCCTAAGGTTCTAGAGCAAAGCCGTGCCATCCGCAGCAGAGAACTGCATATCATACAAAAAACAACTGTAGGATGTTGCTAGACCTAATAGACAAGTGACCATTGGCCAGAGCTGCTCATCATAAGCGGGTTCCATCAGATCTAGCAAACCATAGAGTCAAAGAGCCCAGCAATTGTTCATCATAAGGTAGAAGTGATTTATCTGGATTGACATAAGCACAGTCAGAGGACATAAGTAAACTTTAGGAGCAGGTACTCAGACTCCTCTATCATCTATCTCTGATCCCTCTCCTCCAGCTCATACCTATGACTACATGGGAGAACCCATATGACCAACTGACAGAAGAAGCAAAAACAGCTAAGCTTGGCTAATAAATGGGTGGCCTCAGTTTATGATTACAAGGTGAGGAAGGACTCAGAGATGGCCCTGAATGACAGCAGGGAGGGAATGTCATTTCACTGACAGAGCTTTGGGTGATGCACCTGACCATCCAACTAGTTTGGAAAGAGAACTGACCTGAGATATGTATGGGCATTTGTCTAAAATGGGCAGTAATGTTGAGTACCTACTGTGGCCCCAAGCCCAGCTACTGTGACAGGCACTGTGTTTTGTTACACAAAACTTCTTCTATTATGGAATTATGGAGGAGCTATTCTCAGATAGGGGGAGATGATCATACAAGGCATGCAGATTCCAGCAGCCCAGGGGTGGACTGTAGTGGATGTCATGGTGCACTATCTATATCTCCTCTAGAGGGGCTCTATTTCCCAAGAAACTCATTTCCCTGGCTGTTGGAGGTGCTGCCGGTTGAGGGCGCACAGCTGAATCTCTCCCCAAGAAATGAAAGAGAGCTTCCTTGCCTGAGATACTGCCCCTTACTGGGGACAGCTTGCATCATTTCAGGAGAATTTGACAGGCCATCTCATTCCAGGATTCCCTGAGGGATTAGCTTAAAACTTTATGCAACCACATCACAATTCAACTCCCTCTGCCTGATTCTACTGCCCTCACTTCCCCACAGGTACTGTAGCTGGGAGTGGGCTCCAGTAAACTTTCTACATGCCTATTTCCATCACAAAGTTGTTTTCTGAGAAATATAAGAAAGGCATGCACTCATTTTTGGGGGTTTACAATACCAAACTGGGAAACCAGTGGAACAAATTGAGTTTAACAGGGGAGGGACAGGGGTCCTCCAAACTTTGTTCCAGTCATGGCTTTTATTTAAAATATCATCCAGATTTTGAAGCCTCCTTTCTACCATCACATTTTTCTATAAGACATTTTTGTGTCCTAGGGCTAGAGTTACACCAGGAGTTAACTTTGGACTCAAGTTTCAACAGGTATGAGTGTGCTTCCTTCCTTCTTCTAAGAAGCAGCCAACAAGATTTATTAAAATCACACCTAAAGACAGTAAGTCATACTTGGTAACAAATCACCAGTTGTACAAATCACCACTCGGTGTATTGGAGTTAGAAGTTAGCTGGATTCTGTATGCAAAGGATTATTATAAGGAGAGACTCAAAGACAGAGCTAAACCACACAGGTTAAAATATTTCCGGTGTGTATTTCAGTGTAGTTCTCTACTGGGTCCCATTAAACCTTTCTCATTAATGTCTCATAATAAGCATGCCTACGGAGAGTCTAAACTTGTATTTGCCCAAGAGTAATTTTGAAAGGCTGAGTGTGGAGTAAATATTCCCTTTTGAGCTAGTGAGAGGCACACTTCAAAGAGGAAGGAGGATTACTAGAGTTTGAGGATAGTAAGGTGAGGGGATAAAAGGGAATGGCTTAAAAGACTCTTCCAGTGAGCATGGTTTCATGCAACCAAGAGAAAAAGGTTAAATGGATTAAGGTGCAGTTCACAGGTTTGGTCACACCCCACTGTGAAGACAGGTATTTCTAACATATAATTACTCTTGAATTCTCTTTTCCGATAACCACTGCTTGAGAAGGCATGCAAGTGGAAAAGCCATCAATGGGCTGCAACCAGATCATTGGGAACTTAAGTAACTACAGGCTGTTTAAATAACTGCTACTCAGCCCTGTCAATCCAACTGTTTCAGGAGACAGCTAAGCTGTCTGGCTCTATGAAATGCCCTTTTTTCCCAGCCTGAAGAGCAAAGGTCAAGCAGCACTGAGTGTGACCACCCACTCTGCTATTTCACCTCTCTTTCCCCTCCACCTTCACCTCAAGTGCATGAGGAAGGAAGGCCTCCCTACCCCCTGGAGACTCCATCCCACCCTGGATGCTGAATAGAAATGGGGCCATAACTGGTTAGAGCCTGTAAGTCATTTGTCAATCTTTGGCTAATGGGAGATTTCATAAACAGAGTGTTTCCTAGATTAGGGCAGCCTAAGTGAACATAGACTATGGCTGATAACCCATAACCAAGCAATGTCTCACAGACCTTCCACTGAGATTCCATTTCATTGATCACTTGCTGAACATGAGCTGCTTCAGCCATCGAGCCAGGTGAAAGGTACAGAAAGAAAAAGGAACCAGAGAACCTGAATTCAAGGGGTTCAGTCTGGTTGAGGGAAAGAACAGGAGAGACAGCAGCATGTGATTTGGGGACTAGGGCTCTGGGTGAGGCAGCTCCCTGCTCTGCCATTTACTTGCTTAAGAGCTTTTGTCAAGCTCCTTAATTGATGGGATCCTCAATTTCCTAATCTGCTAAATGGAGATAATGCTCCCAAATTTTTATTAAGAATTAAATGGAACAAATTAAAGAGCTTAGGGCTGTGCTTGGCCTGTCAAAAATGCCCAATAAACATCAACTACTACTCTTACCATAATTATCCAGGATGGGGATAGAAAAGCAGGACCAAGACAGTGGCAAAGACACTTAAGTCAAATGTGCTTAAAATGCCCCACACCAAGGTCATCTCGCCAAAGGCCATGAGCTCATATGACCATTACCTAGGCTCATTCTCCATGTTCTGATGGTCCCTGTTTATATGTTACCACTTCTGCCCTGGTGGAGATCCCCACAAGTGCAAAGAAGCAGAGAGTAAGTAAAGCATCAACATGTCATGCACCCACATTGGATAGTGGATCTTCTGTGTGCCAGCAGGAGGGAGGTATGAGATCAGGATATCACAGCAGCGTGGCATGGTGGAGGGCCAACTCATGAGCAGAGAGAGTGTCCTCCCCTTGGCTTTATGTCAATTTCATTCTCATCTGTACTCCAGATTTGTATTGAAAGAAAAACAAATAAGCATGTTACCCCTGGGAAATAAAGTATTCTCATGTTAAGAGTTACCTTCTTTGTGTATACTGTTTTAACTTAAAGTAATAACAACTTGTTAATGTTTTAGGTTTATATCAGGAGAACTTCTTCTCACATTCTTAAAATCACACTATATGGCCATTGCCTCCTTTACCTATGCTCCACCCATGTTCACAAGCTCCAGATCCTTCCAAATTACCATACATGAGGAAATTATCAAGTATTCATTTTTCAAGAAATTTGAAGACTGCCACAGATAATGAAATAATGCAGGAAATATAGTTCTGATATGTCAGTAGTCGGTGACTCAGTAATATTTTATTAGTTGTTCACAGGATACATGATGACTGTATTAGATATTATAATTTGATGAAGATGTATTATAATTGAAGAAGCAATTCAATCCGGATAGGATAATTCACCAGGAATCAATTACTATAAAGGCTATTTTCACCTGGATAATTGGGATTCATAGGAGTGGTTTATTTTTAATTCAGGTCTAGATTTATAATTAAAATTATAACCATCTTAACAATAATGGGAATGCTTTTGTTTAAAACTTCAAAGCATTTTCCGGAAAACGATGATTTGATTTAGCAATTGCTTCAGTCAACTAAGATGTATGCCTTGAAAGAGAGCCCCATGTTCAGTCCATAACCTTTAAGAGATGAGACGAATAATCTGAACCTGTAACAGCACCAACCGCTATGCTCGAAAGTATAAATATTCCTGTCTTTGACTGGCATTTAGCATTATAAAAGAAGAATGATGTCCTCTATTACAGCCAGGAAGGAATCATCAATTCAGTTTACATGAAGATTTTCTGGGTCCCTACGTCAATCATTTCATAAAATTATTGATTAAAATAAATAGAAAAGTGGTGAAATGGCATAAATAATAGAAAAACATTGAAAACCTGCATACACTCAGTGTTCTGAGCTTATGATGCAGATCTCAATTCAAATTTAACCTTCAAACACAAATGCCAGGCAATGTGCCATCATTTTACTGAGCATCCAAGGTCAGTCATTTGTTTCCGCCTGCTACACAATTAGGCACCCATTACAGCAAATACGAAAACCTAGGATTCAGATGCTGGTTTCTCTTTTTATCTGAAAGTTAAATTTAGCTGAATATTAAAAAGAACATATTGTAAATGAGCAGGGGAATTATATATAAGTAGACACATCAGAAATAGAGCATTATCAGCTCCCAGAAGCCTCCTATATGCCCTAAATTGGTAATTCCCCCTTATTCTTCAAATGTACTAGCAACTTGTTTCTAACAAGTAATCCCAATCTGATAAATTGTCAAAATATCAATTTTTCCTTTGAAGGTTTTTACCTTTTGGTTCTCTCTCTCTCTTTTTTTTAACAATAACACAAAGATAACCTCTTAGGTTATTGTTTATAAGTTTTTACTGTTTTTGCCTTTTTTGTAAGATCTGCAATCCAAATGGAATTAAGTTTGTTCATCGTTCAAAGTAATGGTGAAAATCTATTTTTTCCTATGAGTATCCAAATTATATGAAAACACTTTCCATTCTTCATTGCTCTGTGGAGCCACTTTAGTTATGAACTAAGTGTTCATGCAAGCAGGAGTGAGTTTTCATTTTCTCCATTCTGTTCTTTTAGGACTTTATCCTTCCATTAATAATACATTTGCTTAATTATTAAAACTTTATAATAAGTCTGGATATCTATTTGTAAGTCCTCATTTTGATCCTCTTCTACAAAATTGTCTGCTGTTCTTGGTTCTCTGTTTTCCACATCAAGCCCAGAATTAGTGTATCCGTTTTCATGAAACAATTGTGCTTGGATTTTTTATTTGGGTCTCATTGATTTATAGATAGATTTGGGAGACAGAATATCATTATATCTCTTCATTTATTTAAGTCATCTTTAATTTCTATCAGTGATTTTTAAATCATCTCTATAGAGGTCTTGAAACTGTTAGGTTTAGAGCAATTATATCTAAGTTGTATAGATTTAAACCTATCCATTTAGATTATTTAATATAGATTTTTTTTATTTTAATTTTTTCCCAGCTTTATTAAGATACAATTGACATATAACATTATACTGGTTTAAGGTATACAAGTGATCATTTGATACATATATATATTTATACTGTGAAATGATTACTACAAATGTTAATTAACACATCTATCATCTTACATAATTATTACTTTTTGCAGGTGGTGAGAACATTTAAGATCTACTCTCTTAGCAATGTTCAAATATATAATATAGTATTACTATGGCCAACATGATGCATGTTAGATCGCAGAACTTACTCATCTTACAACTAGAAGTTTGTACCCTATGACCAATATCTCATTTCCCCAACCTCCCCAACTCCTGGCAACCAACATACTACTGTTTCCATGAATTTAGGATTTTTAGATTTCACATATAAGTAAAATCATTTGTTTTTCCATAATTTCACTGCATAATGCCTTCAAAGTTCACTCATGTAGTCACAAATGACAGGATTTCCTTCCTTTTTATGGCTGAATAATAAATTCCATTTTTTTATATATCCATTCATTCATTGATGGATACTTAGCTTGCTTCCATGTCTTGGTTATTATAAATAATGTTACAATGAACAATATCTCTTTGAGATAGGGATTTCATTTTTTTGGATATATACCAGAAATGGGATTGCTGAATCACATGGTAGCTGTCTTTTTAATTTTTTGAGGAACCTCCATACTGCTTTCCATAGTAGCTATACCATTTTATATTCGCACCAACAGTATAAAAGAGTTCTAATTTCTCCACATCTCAACAACATTTATTATTTCTTGTCTTTTTGTTACTAGCCATTTTAGCAGGTATGAGGTGATGTCTCATGTTTTTGATTTGTATTTCCCTAATAATTAGTGATATTGAGTATCTTTTCATATATCTGTTGGTCACTTGTGTATCTTCTTTGGAGAAATGTCTATTCAAGTCTTTAGCTTATTTTTAAATTAGGTTAGTAGGTTTTTCTTTTCTTTCTTTTTATGTGATGGAGTTTTATGAGTCCCTTATGTATTTTGGATATTCCCCTTATCTGATACATGTCTTGCAAATATTTTCTCCCATTCTGTAGGTTGCCTCTTCATTCTGTCGATCATTTCTTTTGCTGTGCAGAAGCTTTATAGCTTTGGCATAGTCCCACTTGTTGATTTTTGTTTTTGTCGTTTGTGCTTTTAGTGTCAAATCCAAAAAATCACTGCCAAGAAGTTTTATGGTTTCAGGTCTCACATTTAAATCTTTAATCTATTTTGAATTAATTTTGTGAGTGGTGTAAGATAGGTGTCCACTTTCATTCTTTTGCATGTGAATATCCAATTTTCCAATAAAATTTATTGAAAAGACTATCTTTTCCCCATGGAGTATTCTTGTCCGATATTAGTTGTGTTGATTTCTGGAAATTGGTTCTGCTCCACTGGACTATGTATCTGTTTCTATGTAAGTACTATAATGTTTTCATTACTACAGATTTGTAATATAGCCTGAAAACAGATGGTGTGATACATATAGCTCTGTTCTTTCTCAGGACTGCTTTAGCTATTGGGGATCTTTTCTGGTTCCATATGAATTTCAGGATTGTTCATTCTATTTCTGTGAAAAAAAGACATTGGAAGTTCGATAGAGATTACACTGGATCTCTAAGTGGCTTTGGGTGATATGGATATTTTAACAATATTGATTCTTCTGATCCATGAACACAGGATATCTTTACATTTATTTGTGTCTTCTTCAGTTTCTCTCATCCAAATATACAGGTTTCAGTTTACAGATTTTTCATTTCCTTGGTTTAATTTATTTCTAAGTATTTTATTGTTTTTGATGGTATTGTGAATGGGATTGTTATCTTTCTCTTTCACATATTTCATTATTAGTGTATAGAAATGCAACTGATTTTTGTATGTTGATTTTGTATCCTGCAAGTTTACTGAATTCACTGATGAGTTCTAACAGGTTTTCGGTGAAGTCTTTAGGGTTTTCTATATATAAAATAATATCATCTGAAAACGGACAATTTTACTTCCTTTCCTATTTGGTTATGCCTTTTTCTTTTTTGATGCCTAATATTTCTGGTTAGAACCTCCAGAACTATGTTGCACAGGAATGGTGAGAGTGGACACTGTTGTCTTGCTCCTCGACTTAGAGTAAAAGCTTTCAGCTTTTCACCAGAGTATGTTAGCTGTGAACTTGTTACATATGGCCTTTATTGTGTTGAATGAATTCGAATTCTATATGCAGTTCTTTGAAAGCTTTTATCATGAATGGATGTTGAGTTTTGTCAGATGCTTTTTCCGCATCTGCTGAGAGAATCATATGATTTTTATCCTTCATTCTCTTAATGTGGTGTGTAGTGTTTATTGATTTGTGTATATTGAACCATCTTTACATCCCAGGGATAAACCTCACTTGATCATGTTGTATACATTTTTTTTAATGTGCTGTTGAAATAAACTTGCTGGTATTTTGTTGAAATTGTTTGCATCCATATTCGCTAGGAATATTGATCTGTAGTTTTCTTTGTAGTGTCTTTATCTGGCTTTGGTATCAGGGTAAGGCTGGCCTCATAAAATGAGTTAGGGAGTGTTTTCCCCTATTCAATTTTTAGAAGAGTATGAGAAGGATTAGCATTAATTGTTCTTTAGATATTTGGTAGACCACCAGTGAAACCATTTTGTCCTGGGATTTTCTTTGCTAGTGGCTTTGGATTATGTTTCGATCTCCTTACTCACTATTAGTCAGTTCAGATTTTCTATTTCTCCATGATTTAGTCTCTGTCGGTTTTTTCTAGTAATTTATTTATTTATTTTAGGTTATCTGTTTTTTTGGACTTTGAATATATCATCCCACTCCTCACCTGGCCTGCCAGGTTCCTGCAAAGAAATCCACTGGTAGCTTTATGGGCTTCCTTACTTTGTGATACAAAGTTTTCCTCTTGCTGCTTTCAAAATTCTGTTTTTGGCTTCCAGCATTTTGATTATAATGTGTCTTGGAGTAATCTACTTTGGGTTGATCTTGGAGCCTTTTGAGCATTCTGTAACTGGATCTCAATATCTCTCCCAAGATTTGGGAAATTTTTAGCTTTTATTTCTTTAAATAACCTTTCTGCCCCTTTCTCTCTCCTCTCTTGAGACTCCCATGATGTAAATGTTCATTTATTTCATGGTGTACTAAAGTTCATACAGCTTTCTTCCCTGTTTCATTCATTTTCTTTTTACTCCTCTAACTGGATAATTTCAACTGTTTTGTCTCTGAGTTTACAAATTATTTCTTTGGCATGATCAAGTCTGTTGTTGAAGCTCTCTGATTTTTCACGTCTATCATTGTTTTCTTCACCTCCAGGATTTCTGTTTGGTTCTTTTTTATGGTTTCTGTATCTTTATTAAACTTCCTATTTTGTTCATGCATTCTTTTCCTGATTGCATATAGTTTTCTATCCATGTTCTCTTGCATTTCCTTGAGTATCTTTAAGATGATTATTTTGAAATCTTCATTATGCAAATCACAGATCTCCATTTCTTTGGGGTCAGTTACTGCAACTTTATTAGTCTACTCCGATGGTGTCCTATTTGCTTGGTTCTTTGTGATCTATGTAGCCTTGCATAGGTGTCTGTGCATTTGAAGGAACAATCACCTATTTCAATCATCAAAGACTGGTTTCAGAGGTAAAGATTTCCTGTTAATTTCCAAGGAAGATGGGATTACCTCTGGAACTGCAGTCATATTGGGCTGGAACCAGTTCCAAAGTTGTTTCTAGGTCTGCCGTAGGAACTGTCGGTAGGCTTGTTACCAGGGGCTGGGGTTACCAGGGGTTGGGGTGGGCATGGATCCTGTCTGATCCCTAAGTGGATGAGACTGCCTCCAAGTATTTGTTCAGTAGGGTAGCACTGGCACAAGGGTCCACTTTAGGGTCCAAAACTGGGTCCACAGACTGGGACTATTACCAGCTGTGCAGATGGGTATAGTTCCAGCCAGGTCCCTAGGAAGGCTCCTGCCTGGTGACGGAATGGGCCCCTGGTGGGCAGGGCTGACCTTGGACTGTGGCTGGGAGGGTCTGGAACTATGCCTTAAGATTGCCTCAGGTTCCATTGCCAAGACTGAGGCCTGCAACTTGGGCAGGTCTCCCTCCAGGTTCCTGGGCAGGTTGGACTGCTCCCTGACTGCAGCTGGAGAGGCTGCAGCTGCACATAGGATCCTTCCGGGATCTCTGGGGAGTCAGGTGGGAGTGAGTGTTTACTGCCAGGTCCCTGTGCCAGCAGGTCTGCTTGCAGACTGTGACTGCAGAGAGCTGCAGCCGAGTATAGGACTCTCTTAGGTCTCCAGGGATACAGATAGGAATGTCTCCCGCTAGACCCCGGATCCTCAGGAGTGCTGGCATATTGGAGCTATGAGGGCTGAAGCTGAGTATAGGGCTCTTTCAGGATCTTAGGGGTGACGAAGGGTCTCCTGCCATACTTAACATCTTATCCCTGTGCCAGAAGGATTGTTCGCACATTGTGGCTAGGATGGGCTGGAGGCAAGTTACAGCACCCTTTCAGAATCTACAGTCTGACTAAGTTTGGCAGGCTTGCCTCCAGGTCCACCTGGACTGCAGCTGAGAGGGCCTGGAGCAGGTTCAAGGGCGCCTTTAGGGTCCATGGCTGGGACTTAGGTCTGTCACCCATTACAAGATGCAGGGGTGGGAGTGACTCCTCCCAGGTCCCTCAGGATATAGTGCTGGTGACAGGACCAAGGCCAAATGGGGCTGTAGCCAAATCCTCAGGGCAAAGGGCTGCCTCCAGGTCTGCAGCTGGGACTGCTGTGGTGAGACAGCTGCCTGGGTGCAAGCCTTTCTGCTTAAAATAGTTCTCCTAGGTGTTAGACAGCACCAGGCCTTCACAGTCTCCTACCTGGATCCCAGAGCTCCCACAAAGTCCCTTTCGCCTGTGCATGGATGTCAAATAATAAATAAGAGAATAAGTGTGGGCAACATCTTATTCGACCAACTTGCTGACACCACTCTGGATTTAATCCCAGCAGTTAATGCAATTTTCATGGTCGTTTACATTTTTATTGTTTTTTTAGTGCACAGAAATTCAATTGATTTTTGTATATTGACTTGCACCTGAGAGTATGTTAAACTTATGTATTAATTCTAATTATTTATCAACAAATTCTTTTGGATTTTCTGCATGTACAGTCATGATATGTGTAAAACAATATCCCCCACCTCACTTAATGGAAACTATAGTTTCTTAGGGTTTCTCCAAAACCTTGGAGTCGTCCCTGACTCTTCTTTTCCTTATATCCCACATTCAGTTTACTTGCTCTACTGTGAAAATAGCCACAAAGCATATCCCCCTTTCATCACTTTACCGAGTCACCATCATCTCTCACTGGGTTATGGCAATAGCCCGCAACATGGTTTCTGCTTCCAAGTACCATGTGCAACGGAGCTACCAGAGTGACCCTGTAAAAGCACAGGGGAAGCCACGTCAGTCACGGCTCAAAACCCACCATGTTCTCCATCTCACTCAGAGTAAGAGCCAAAGTTGTAAGCATGGCCCACATGGCCTGACTTGGTCTGGGTCCTCACTACGTATCTCCTCCCATTCTCTCTATGCTCATTACCCATGCTTACTGACGTCTCTGTTATTTCTCAATTGAAGGGACAGATCCGCAGTCATTTGTACTTGCTATTTTCTCTGCTGGAACATACCCTCATTTCCTCCTAATACTTTCTCAGGGGCTCACCATGACCCGTTCATGCTGCAGACTGTTCTTGTGCATCAGCACCCCTATCTTTGTCCCTTTTATTGCCCTCCTTGCATTTACCACTCATTGACACACTTAGGGTCTTATTTACTTTGTTTCTCATTGCCTCTCCACTAAAATGAAATCTCCTTAAAAATCATGATTTTTTTTTCTTTTTTTCTCATTGTATCCTCATTATCTAGGACAGTTCTGGGAACATATCTGGCACTCCCTAAATAGTTATTTAATCAATTAACAAGGCATGCGCTTTTTAAAAGGCTATAAGATTTCAGCTATTAGTTCCAGCTGGATTTATCAGGGAAGGCTTCTGAAAGCAGGTAGATTTAAGCTTGGTTATTAATCAAAAATATTTATTAAATACACACCTCAGACTATGATAATCACTGACAACAGATGGGGGAAAAAAAATCTTCCTAACTTCAAAGCAGAGAAGCTGTTCATACCTGCCTTTCCTCTCTAATAGATGTATTTAGCTCTTACGCCTCTTCCTTTAAAAGGACTTAAACAATTTTGGGGAGTTGTATATGGCTTTTCTCATTTACCATATTCATACCATAAATATTAACCTTCTTTTATGTTTTTCCTGTATCTTTCGTCACTTTTCATATTATATCATCGAAAACACATTTCCTTTCTTTAAACTGACTGCTGGGTTTTATTAAAGAGTCCTAAATATTATGCATTAAGTCAAGTGGGAACACAAAAATTATAAATCAGTAGTAAGCATCAGGTCTCAATACATTTATGTGGGACTAGTCTCCTAAGTATAAAGAGGAATGTAAATAGTACTACCTAACACTTGATATGTTATACACAAACTCACTCAGTGGGCAAAGATGCTAGAGTTTGTAGCAGTATAATTTTTCTTGGTTTTCTTCTTTCTTTGAATTTTAACAGGGTAGATTTGTAGAATAATAAAATTTGTGATTCAAAACCATAATGATGCTCAGTGATAGCTCACACAGCGTGGATATCAAGAGTTGCTTAGTTCAGACAGTCATCCCATGATATTGGAAGGTTTTACAGATGTTAGCAGAACTTGAGTTACCTACTCTTGTGTTACCAACCAAAATTCTTTAGAAGAGTATTTTGACTTTTTCAACTACAGTAAGCTCTTGAAAAAAAAAAGGCTTCTGTTTCTCCTTCTTTTGAGTGACAGTTTTTGTACTTTTCTAATTTATAAAGAAACTTTTTGTGCATTAGCTCCTTTAGTCTGAGATTGTCATGTGTGTCCCCATCTTACTGATGGGAAAAACACGTTTTGAAGGAATTAAATGAATTTTTGGAGGACAGCAAGACATGTAAAAGTTATGACTTGAAACTAGGTCTTCTGACATCTTTTCATTCCATCCTATGTTACAGTCATAATCCTAGGAGGGTTGTAAACCAAAATAATGTGAAGTAAAACATTCTCTCTAGTTCCTAAGACTAAAGATTCTCTATCGATGACAGTCACAACATGTGCACTTGGCCTCCTGGAGCTAGCACATGGTAGGGGGTGGGAGGAATGTTGACTGCCAGCAGGCCACAGGTGCAAAGGGAAGGGCTCACCCACTCCATGTGGGCCCTTGGTTTAAAAGCTCAAACACCTGACCAGTCTGTAACCTTAACTCACCTAGCTGAGGAGCCCTTTTTCCCACATGACAGAAGGACTGTTGTAATCAATAAATAAACAGATTCAATCAGTCAAAACTTTCCTACAGACAGTCCCATGGTATGCACCATGTCCTTAGAAAGAATGCATTAACCTTTTAAAATGATGTACCAGTAGCTCAACACAAAGCCCAGTGTAATTAGCCTCTGAAAAAATGATAACGAGGAATAGCAGAGATCACCTTGTATCAGACGGATACCAGAGTCTTTACAGGCAAAAGGAAGAAAGTGTGATAACAAACATCTCATGCATTATGCTTAATACTTGATACAATTTTCTTACTAGTCTGATTTGAGGTAGCAAACTGAAGCCTTCAAGCTAAGTCCAGTCCACCACCTGTTTTTTGAGTTAAGTTTTTTGAAACACAGCCGCAGCCATTTGTTTATGTGTTGTTTATGGCTGCTTGTATGCTACAACATCAAAGTTAAGTTGATTCAACAAACTGTGTGATCAACAAAGCCTAAAATATTTACTATCTGGCCCTTTGCAGAGAAGTGTGCCAACCGTGGTCTGTTTAAACAGACTGTTTAAGAGAGTAGGCTTCCTTTAGGCAACTTCTAAGCAAGTTCTTGAGGTCATGCATACAGTTACTACTCATATAGAAACCTTTCAATCCAGATTCCATTTGGCACTAGTAAAAGATGGAAATAAAACTGTTGGTTCTGCTTGTACTCCAAAAATTAGGCCAAATGTTGCTCTCAGAGTAGGTATTTTTGTGTGTTTGAAAAGCAAAGGCTTTTATTTTTAAAAGTAGGTTATTAAATTAAGTCCTCTTTGAAATCATAATGATCTAGGTGAAAATTGCTTTTCAGAAACTCAGTGTGTTGGTTTCTTTAAGACAACACATGATAAAGCAGAGCTCTCAAATTTTCAAGCTCCATCCAAATGCCTTTGCTTCCCCTGAGCTCAGACCCTTTTAATAGTAAATATGTTAAATAGTAAGAAGCCTGTAGTGGGCTGTTTGTTCAAGAGACTTTATAACACCTGTTAAACACAAATTATTTGCAATCATCCTAGTGGCCTACGCAAACTCTAATTCCATTTCTACTCAACTGTCCTGTGTGGAAACAGCCATACAGGTTAGGTTCCTTACTCAGAAACTGACACCCAACTGCCTGATTTATATTCTACCTCTTTAATCCAGTGAAACATCCTGAACCAAGTTCAACTAAATGTCTTCAGAGTTACAGCACAGTACCTTGGTATGAATTTGACTTGTTTTATAACACTACCCCTTTAAATAGTTTGACATAACAGTTTGAGACCAGTAGAATTTAATGCTCACAAGAGCCTTACAGTTTCTTGTGAGAGTGTTCACACAGCTATTATTTAACAGATCTCATGAGAGAATCCAGAAATCCTATTTTTGACTACAAGCTTGTCAAGACTAAGATAGGGCACAACATGGCACAACTCTCGCCTACTGTTAGCAGGAATGTGAATTGGCATGTCCCTTTGAACGACAATCTGGCATTATCATGCAAATTGAATGTGGGCGTATCCTATGACCCGACAAATTTACTTCTAGGTATATAATCTCCAGAAGCTCTTAAACTTGAACTCAAGGACATAATCTAAAATGCTCACAGCAACATTGCAGCAGGGAAAAAAAGGAAATAATTCACACATTCATCAACAAGAACAAATGTATACATAAATTCATACATTCATGCAATGGAATACCATTTAACAGAAAAACTGAATGAACTAGAACTATACTCTGGAAGAATCTCAAAATAAATGTTGAATGAATAAAGCAAACCCCAGAGGAATACACGTAGCATGATGGTTAATTTTTTATGTCAACTTGGCTAAGCTATAGTACCTAGTTTTTGGCAAACACCAGACTAGATGTTGCTATAAATTAATACCTAGATGTGATTAATATCTAAATCAGTAGATTATGAGTAAAGCCCATCATGTGGGTGGACCTCATCCAATCAGTTGAAGGCCTTAAAAGAAAAGCCTGAGATCCCCCAAAGAGAAAGGAGTTCTTTCTCCAGACTGCCTTTAGACTTGAATTGCAACGTCAACTCTTCCCCGGTTCTCCAGCCTGCCCTGCAGATTTCTGATTTGGCAGTCCCAACAGTCACATGAGCCAATTCCTTAAAATAAATCTCTCTTAATATTGGTTCTGTTTCTCTGGAGGACCCTAATATAAATAGTATGACATTTTATATAGAAATTTCAAAAACATGTACAATTTTTAAAAAATACTATGTATATATATGTTACATAATTAAAAGAGAAGCCAGGGAACAGTGAACACACAATTCAGGTTGATAGTCACCTCTAGTGAGAAGAAAGGGGAATATGAACAGGAAAGATAATATACCAGCACTCCAGCCATAGCTGAGTGACATAAATATTACATATACTTGACATATTCTTCTTTATTCTCTATATTTAATTATACAATTTTTAGACCATCTATAGGCATAAAATATTTTATATATGAAAATATATAACCAAGAATATATAACATATAATTTATATATATATAGTTTAAATTTTTACAAAGAATTCAGGCATTGCAAATTCTAGTCCAGTTCTCTCGGCATTATGCCACACGTAGCAATATATCCTGCCTATAATCCATGGCTGACTGTCACATCTTGTTTGACACCAATATCATCAAGTTTTGTTTATTAGGAACTTAGATTTTCAAATTTTGTAATTTTATGTGACTTAACTCCAATTCCGGCATGGGCCACATGAGAAAATATATGCCTACATCGTATTAGCCACTCAAAAGCAAGAGGACTTACTTTCATCTTTCTTTCTATCAGGCGAGAATCACTGAATGACTCTGCAGAGCTGTTACTCTGGTTTCTTCAGCGATCAGACTGGCTGATGTTATGTAGGCCTACCCGCTGCTCAGGAATTAACTAACAAAGAGTTGATCCAACTGAAGATGCAAGCCACAATCAGGAGAAGAATGACCCACAACAGCTCCAAAATTTCTAAGTTTTTTGAAACTGGTGGTTCTTAACTTGGGGGCTATGGATGGTGTATAAACAGGCTTCTAGAGGCCCAAGAAGTAGCTTCAGTAGTCTGCAGATATAATTAATTATGTGTTTGCATGTTTGTTTTTTGGGAGGAATCAGACTATGGTTTTATCAGATATTCAAATGTAACACTGGTCACTTTGGGATTCTTATAGGACTTGTAACTAGGGGGGAAAAAAAACCAGAAAAGCAGAGTGTATGGATTAAGACAAAATGGGCCTGAACCTCCAACCCAGCCACTTATTACCTGTATTATTTTTTGAAATCAGTGTATCTGTGGAGGTTTGATTTCTGCTCTATAAAACAGAGATCATAACAGGGCTGTTTGAGGGCCAAATCATATATTGTATGAAATGTGGCCCATACATATATTTTATAGAACATATATCTATGTTTACTTCTTTCTTTTAGATGTTCTGAGATCTTATTTAGTAAGGTGAATGTTTGCGAAATAATAGTCTAAGAGACCCAGAAGCCTATTGTAACTTGAAGTCAGCATTCCCATGAAACACACTTCTCACTACATCCTTCAAGAATGAGGAACTATTTTTTGCCCACTAAATTAGCAAGATTGGAAAAGATTGGAAATATCCAGTGTAGGTAGTAGTAAGGGGAAGAGGACACACTCATGCTTTGCTGATGAGAGAAATGTGGATTGTTACAAACTTCTTGGGAAATAACGAATGCTATATGGACATTCAAAAATAAAAGCAACTGTATGTAAGAGTATATATAAAAGGATGTACACTGAAGTAATTTTTGTAGTGGAAAAAGCTGAAAATAATTTGGATGTATATTAGGAATATAATGGAGTAGTTGCTGGCACGTATACATACTATGTAACATTCTGCAACTATTAATAAGAATGATTACAATTATACTCTATCTACTTGTTGGACTAAGATGTCCGTCATGTATTGTTTAGTGATAAAAGCAAACAAAAGAATCATCTGTGTAACTAGAGCCCATGTGTGTCTTTAAACACAAACACACACACACACACATGAAAAAACATACCTCTTTGTATATGATTGAATAAACACAGAAATATCTGAAAATAAAAATAGAGTTAACATTAGTTACCTCACGGTGGAACAAGAAGTCAGAATATTAACTTTTCATTTATAAATTTTTATTTTCATTGTTAAAAATAATCCCATATTACTGTCATGAATAAAACAAATCCATTTAATAAAATGAACTCAAAGATCTCTAAGGTCCTTTAACTGTATGGTTGATCATTAATTATATACACAAACTTTGGTTTTAAATCTCTCTTCTTATTAACTGGCTCTAAATCTTTAGTTGGTATCAAGACCCTGTCAAGTGGGTCTACCAATCTTTGCTCCCTGTCTCAGCCTGAAGGTAAATCTCTTCTTTTACATTTCTTCAGAGCCTCTTTCCCTCCCACATCTCTATTTCTTAACTTGTACAAGGAAGAGCTAACAAGAAGAAAAATGTGTTTAATTTTTGCCTATCATTCTTTGTATTACCTATTTTTATCTTTGTTTCTGTTGATATTCTCCAAGAAAATGTGCATATGCTAAAATACAATACAGACATAATAACAAAGTTTCAACAGCAAAATGTTATTTAACATTTTTGCTTGTTCTTATTTATCTTTAATGGAGTATAATAAGCTTTCATCTCTTTCGTTGATGCCAAATAGTTTAAGCTGGGTGTCACTTCATTGTGATAAAGTAAGTGCAATTACTCTCAAAGGAGCTATAACCATTATAATATCCAGGATTAGTTTAAATATTATCAATATTACATGATTACACACACCAAAACAATACTACTGGCCAATTCTCTCTAGGACAACTGCTTTGAATTACTTTGCAATCGTAGAAATGAATTCAGGTTGATTCATTTGCTTTCTCACTAATTTTCCTTTTGGATTTGATGTCAACATTTGGCAAAATAAGATCCATATCTAGTCATTTCTGAGAGGAATGTACTTTTAGGGGCCTTTGTTTCTGAATCCTATGACTTAGACAAATAACACAAGCATGAGAATATTTCCCATAATTTTATACATCGTTGTATTTGAAAAAGAATGTCCCATTGTCATGTCATCTGTGATTACGGGCAAACGCTCATCTTCTCAGTCTCCTTGCCCGCGTTCAGTGCAGATATTACTCCTGATTCCATCTCTATGACCTACTCCCAGCACCAGTCGTGGCTACTTATTTAAAGCTACAGTGATTTCATGTATAATCTACGTGACCCCTACAGTCTGGAATTTAACCACTGTGAGCTCATTAAGAAGGCCAAACTACAAAGTGCTATGGTATAAGTCCTGAAGAGAGGGGTTTTTTCCTCATAAGGACCCTAACATTTCAAATCACCAAGTTGTTTTGGGCCCATAACACTGACAAACAATTCCACAGTAAATTCCAGGTCAACCTGACCTTCCACTCTCTGCTATTAATATTTCAAGCCTCTCTACATTTCTCAAAATGCAGATCTGCTCATCTCTCTCCAAGAAGTTACCTCATTTCTAATTCTTCTTAAAGAGTAGAAACCACCAGACAGGAATTGCCTCTACTCCTCATCCACAAACCTACGTGTGCACTTTCTCTTCTCCTCCCTTTGACTGATCAAAGGCTGAACCTTTTAACTAGACCCTAAATCCTCTCGCCTCAGACATTTTGCACTCTTCATTATCCCTTGAACCACTTACCATCCATTTTTCTCTCGCTAGGAATCTGTCTCATAAAAAGTAATCTTTCTCAAGTATCTTCCATTCAAGAAAGCAAAAAATAAAACAAAACCACACATTTAATTGTCTCTACTTCCCATCTTTCCAACAGGCAGCCACTTGTTATAATCGACAGAAAAGTGACAAAACACAAATACAACAGTCAGTACCTCCTCACAGGGTGGACACCTGTAAACTGACCACCCAGACAAAAAACTAAGCATTGCTGGCTCCCCAAGACCCTCTTCCAATTCATGCCCTTTCCCAGTTAGTATTTCCTTCCCTCAACCCAACGGGACCACTGCTCTGATGTGGAACACTGTGGTTTAGATCTACCTGTTCTTATAAGTTGATCATACAAATTCTTTTATTATTATTACTTCACAATATTATATTTATGACAATATTATATTTAAAAAAATCATCCATGTTGTTGCAGTGATTCATTCATTTTCATTGCTTATAATTTTTCATGGCATGAATAAGTTCGATGAGTTTTAACAAAACCAAAAAGGCCTGTATCCACCATCACACACAAGAGGTAGAACATTTCTAACACCCCAAAAAGTTTTCTCATGTCCCTTGGCAGCCAGTCCCCTCCCACAACCACACACTTGGGCAATCACTAATCTGCTGTCCCTATACTTTTGCCCTTTGTAGAATTTCATATAAATCGGATCATATAGCATGTGGTCTTTTGTGCCTGTCTTATTTCACCTAGCATAATGCTTTTGAAGTTTCTCCATGTTGCTGTGTGTTAGTAGTTTGTTCCTTTTTACTGCTAAGTTGCAGTTTATTGCAGGAATGTTTATCCATTAATGTTATCCAGTTACTGGACATTATTCACTATAATTTTTTTTTTTGCTATTATTAATATACAATTACATGAGCAACATTATGGTCACTAGACTCCCCCTATTATCAAGTCCCCACCACACACCCCCATTGCAGTCACTGTCCATCAACGCAGAAGGATGCTATAGGATCACTACTTGTCTTTTCTGTATTCACTATAATTTTAATTTGCATTTTTAAAATTATTAATGGGGTTGTTTATAGTCATTTATCTATCTTCTAAGTACCTGTCTGAGGTTCTTGACCATAGTTCTATTAGACGGCCTCTTACTCATTTGAAGGGGTTCTTTATATATCCTAAAATTTGGGCTCTTGGCTATTATTTGGATTGTAAGCAGCTCTTCTACTATGTGTCTTGCTTTTCCATCTTAATGATGTCTTTTGATGAACAGAAATGATAATTTTTATTGTAGTCAAATATATTGATCATTTCCCTTTTGGCTGGCACATTTGGCAAATATGTAAAATTATTTTCCTATCCCAGGTACATTAAAATGTTCCTTCATTATCCTGTACAAGCTGTATTAGTTTATGTTTTATTTTCAGATTTGAAATGAACCTGGAATTAATTTTTGTATATGGTGTGACATAGGGGTTAAATTTATTTTTCTCTTCTATTTGCTTGTTCACTATTTTGGTAAAAATATCTAGATAAACTAATTCCATTTTTTCAAAAGTCATCCTTCCCCATAAGCCTATGTGTCACTTTTATTATAAATCGAGCATCCATATATACATTGTTCCCTTTCTGGATTCTGCATTAGAACATGGTGTACCTTTCCATTTACTTAATTCAGCATAAATTTCTCTCAATAATATACATATACACACACATATATATATATATACACACACACACACACACACACATAACCTGTGTGTAGGTTCTCTTTCCCCTTTTTAGTTAGACTTTTTACTAGGTGGTTGATATTTTTGGTCTATTATGAAAGTACTTTTAATTATTTTTCTTAGAGCTTCTTGCCGGTGTACATTTTTTTATATTGACATCATTTTTATATATTGACTTTTACATAACAACCTTGCTAAAGTCATTTATTATTCTAATAATCCATGTGCAGATATTTTTGGCCTTCCTAATTATGCAATCAGATCAAATGCAAATAATAGCATGTTTAATCTCTTTTAAATACTATATGTTACATTTATTTTTATTAAATAGTTATTGTGAGCTGGGTAGGACTGCCAATATTTTATTGAAGTCATGTGCCTAATATGACAGAAAGCTTTCAACATTTCACCATTAAATATATTTGCATAAAGTATTTGGTAAATATTATTTATCAGATTAATAAATTTCCTTTCTAGTCTTGGTATGGAAAAAATTATTAATTTTAATTGAGAAAGTGAAATAACCACAGAATGGGAGAAAATATTTTCAAATCATATGTCTGCTAAGGGACTAATATCTAATACCTAAAGAACTACTATGACTCAGTAATAAAAAGACAAATAATCCAATTAAAAAATGGACACATGATTTGAATAGACATTTCTCCAAAGAAGATATACAATGAACAATAGGCATATGAAAAGATGCTCACAATTGTTAGTCATTAGGGAAATGAAAATATAAACTAAAATGAAATGCCATTTTACACCTACCAGGATAGTTATAATTAAAAAGTCAATAACAATAACTGTCAACAAGGATGAAGAGAAATTGGAACCTTCATACACTGTTGATGGAATGTAAAATGGTGCAACTACTTTGGAAAACAGTTTGGTAATTCCTCAAAAGGTTAAACAGAGACTTACCAATGACCCAGCAATTCTACTCCTAGGTATATAACAAGAGAAATGAAAGTATATGTCCACACAAAAACTTACCCATGAAGTTCATAGCAGCATTGTTCGTAACAGCCAAAAAGTGGACACAATGCAAAATGCCCATCAGCTTTTGGATGGATAAATAAAATGTAGTATATCCATGCAATAGAATATTATTTAGCAATAATAATGAACCACTAATAAACCTTGAAAGCACTAAGGAAGAGAAAGAATCAATATATAGCTTTATGTATGTTTCACCTACAGTATTGGGGAGAGGAGTCTGGGTGTATGTGCCAAGGATTCTTGCGGTTTTCCTTTCCTCATAAATCTATTGAAAGCTCTACCCACTGTCTCAGCCCCTCAGCCACTTTTTTTACCCCAGAATCGCTATGGAATTTCCCTCTTCAAACTGTTGTCTCCTTAATTTATGAGACCCATATTATACTTCCAATGGCTTTAATCAGATTTTTTTTTCTACTTTTATCCAGCTTTTCTGAACAGTAGGAGGATTTGTCTAAAATGCCTTAATCACTATCATTGAAAGCCTCTCCTCTGGTATTATCTTCTTTTTTAAAAAAGATTGATTTCACCATTTTTCTTATGTCATTCCCTTTCTTCAATGACTTTTTGTTGATCTTAGGATTACTTTGCAATTCTTTCAAGTGGTTTACATTCCCAAGACCTTTGGTCCACTGCTGCTGATGAAGGCCGTCACAGATGCTTTTCCGGAAATGACAGTAATTTCTCTGCACAGTGTTTCCCAGGATTTGGGGTGGGGTAGTACCTATTCAGGGTGATAAACACATGCTGCAAACATTTATTCATTTATTGTTGTTTTATTAGGCAACATCTATTCCTTTCTTTCTTATAGTACCAGAGGCTCCAATTTCCATTGGAAGAATAACTTCTCTCCTTGTATTAGTCAGGGTTTATATATATATGAAATGAATTATATAAAGAGATCTATTATAAGGTATTGACTCACATGATTATGGAGGCTGAGAAGTCCTACAATCTGCCTCTCTGTAAGCTGGAGACCCAGGAAAGCCAATGATGCAGTTCGAAGGCCTGAGAGCTAGAGAGCCACTGGTGTGGATTCTAGTCTGAGTCTGAAGGCATGAGCACCAGAGGCACAGAGAACAGATGATGTCCCAGCTCTGCCAGGCAGAGAGGGAATTCAACCTTCCTCAGTTTTTGCTGTATTCGGGTCCTCCCCCGATCAGATGATGCGCACCCACATTGGGGAAGGCCAGCTGCTTTACTCAGTCCACCAATTCAAATGCTGATCTCTTCCAGAAGCACCCTCACAGACACACCCAGAAATAATGTTTAACTAGATATCTGGACATCCTGTGGCTCAGTCAAACTAACACATCATATTAACTCATACTCTCATGCATACATTCTTATGGAAATGTTGCTCAAATACCCTGCCTTCAACTATTCAGGGAATGGAAACAATCTCTAGGCCAATTAGATTTCCTGAAGTGAATCTTGCAATGTTGACCAGAGAGATACAAATTGTGTAAGGGGAAGGGGTTAAGGGTGGAGCTGATTCACCCAGGTAATGACATTTAGAAATGACTCTACAGTGATCAGTGCGTGTCATCTACTTCATGTGCACCTAATATTGTTTATTCTTGCCTGTAAAAAGAAAAAAAGTCAAACAGTAACAATAGTATTTATTCCCAAAATGAGAATATTATTCAATTTATAATTTTCCTGTAAACTGTCTAACTACATCAAAGATAAAGAATCAGTGTAATGATGATACAACTTTAAAACTTGGCTAAGACATGTTAATCTCCCTTTCTAGTAAAAACAAAAAGCCAAGGCTTCAAGTGTTGAATTTTTTTTAGGCAAACCATAGTACACTCCTAGAATTTAATGAAACTGTATTATATTTCCTTTTACATTTCTTTCTATTTCTATCAGGTGTTATTGGTTTTCCATTTATGATATGTCACATAAAATTATTTTAAAAGACATAATTTAAATAAAAATACTGAATAAAACACTTGAAACAATTGAACGTTGATATGGAAAATCTCAAGACATGTTTTGAGAATGACTGAATCTTGGGAAACACAGCCCAGCTGAAGGAAGCTGGGCAGTGGTAGCTGAGTGGGAGTCTAAGCCACTTTTCATCATACTCCCACGACCAAATCGTCTTCTTTCCAAATTTCCCTTCAGAAAAATCTCAACTTCTTTTATTAAAGCTTGTTCCTTACTTTCTTCAATTTCTTTCCTGATTAGCTGCTTTGGAGTTCTCAGATTGACATTGTCTAAATTCTAAATTTACCAAAGGCAGATTTTGTATATAACAGAGCAGATTACGGCATGGTTAAAACAGCAGACACTCCAAAAATCATCAAAGAAAGGAAAGTCTTTGGAGGCAGTTTATTTTTCATGTATAAATCAGTCAGGGAAAAAATAATTTTCAATGTTTTTATGTGCACAAGGCCACCCTGCCATACGAGATGAATCCCATCAACCAGAAATAGCCTGGCTAAATCCTGGTCATTGTGAAACTCCCAAGCTCATTTCAAGGCAGACACTAAGCTGTGAACGCGCAGAAACTTTTGAAATGCCGAAGGACGGCACGCTCTGTCTTTCCTAGTTACAAAAGCTCTCCTTAAGTTGGCTGTCTTTCATACCCCATGTATACAATTTCTCTACATTCTTCCACTGTCTCCCCACTTTTTTCGTTATGTTTTGTTTGGCACTTCACTTCCTTATAATCCGTCTGTTTTTCATTTGCGGTGACGAAATCAATAATGAGACTAGGATGTGAATCCAAATAAAGTTGCCTTTTTAAAATTGAGAATAAAACCAACACTTTGTTTTCATTTCTATTCTTCAAGCAGTCTTTAACTGTGTTTTCTTAGTGAAATTTTATCAGAATATTCAATACTGATAACCCTGCCAATCTTTCAAAGTTGGGGCTTCTCACGTGGGCTGTGCTTGGCACTGCACTCTGCTTGATTTGAATTTTATTTCATCACTTTGGCTTCAACTGACATTAGGAGGGAAAGAAAACCAGCGATCAGCCTGCCATGAATTTGCTGTGGGATCACATGCCATTGCAGAAACAACCATACAAATTTGCTGGGGAAAAACAAATTCACAGCAGGCAGATTACAGCAGCCTCATCCCCAAGCTTCAGGGAAAGGGAAGCCTGAGCACAGGCAGACCATGAGGAAGGTGCCAAAGAGAAGGGTACATGCACTGCCCCTGTAATAAGCCCCTTTCACAAGCACAGAATCCATTGAACTTCCAGTGAAGAAAGGACAGCACTGTGACCAGGTTAAAATTCTGGGCTAGAAGTTATGAAGCCTGGGGTTTCAGATCAAGCTCTGCATTGAAGAGTTGTGTGGTTCAGAGTAAGGCATACAACCTCCTGAGCCTCAGTTTCCTTTTCTGCAACTGGGAATAATACCTCTCACCATGAATAACTCAGCATAATTGTGAAGGTCAAATATAAAAGTGTTCATAAGAATTGTTTTATGAAATATAAAACTTTATAGGAATATAAAATGGCCTAATGAGTCATTATCTTAAAGTTAATGAAAGAACAATGGCAATAATAATAGTAAATACCTTGCCCCTGAGTTGGGCAAGCAACTATTAGTATTCAAGCGGTGTAAGGATAAAAATAAATTTAAATGACATCTAAGTCTCAGGAACTTTTCACGCTTTCATCTTCAAATAGGTTTCTTCATAATGGATCATTATTGAAGAGCATCTCAGGGGGAAGAAGTAAGATTATCCTTGGGAGATACCCAAATGGAATAAGCTGATTTTAATATGCAAAATGGCTATTTTTATGTATGGTTATGAAGACTCTTTAGTTCCTTCTCTAGTTGCTCAACTGCATAGCCCTCTTCCCAGAGAGATCCATTTACTTTCTGCATTTTAATAATGCTGTTTTCTGAACAGTTTTATGATACCAAGAGATTGAAACACAAAATCAATAGGGATATTTGTGAAAATTCAGACATGGCTACTAATAAAATGGGACATGAAATAAGAAAGCTTAAAATAATAGACATATTCTATTTCTAAAAGTTCCTTGAATACTCAGTCCAGAGAACGGGAAGAAACAGAACCATACAACAGAAGAAAAGAAAACAAAGTCATGTGTACAGAATGGCTTGGTAAGAATGTTTGGGAATAGTCATGGGAGGAACTACAGCCATGCACTACCGATTTTTTAAGTTGATTGCATGTGTGTGGGGGGGTGGGTAGAGAGAGAGAGAGACGGTTCTATTACATCATCAATGAAGCATGAATTTTTGTTTTGTTTTTATCTTAGTCATAGTGACATTATGGTCTGGCTAATTCTACCCCAGACAAAACCTCAGAAGAATAGATCTCCAAAACCATGTGATTGTCCATAAGCAGTAGTTCCCTCAACCTACTGTGATATTAAACTACTTATACCACCTTTCTTTGGTTAGCAATTCCATCTTTTTAAAGCCAAACTTCCTGTATCCTTATGGTTTAAAAATGTCCCTTATGAACAGGATTGGATTTTTAAAAACAAAAATCTAGTCTGGTAATCTTTGCCTTATAATTGTCTTATAATCTTTGTCTTATAACTTTTAGAAATAGTATATTTCCTATTGTTTTAAACTTAATTGTTTCATCTCTCATTTTATTAGTAGCCATGTCTGGATTCTCATAAATATCTCTATTGATTTTGTGCTTCACCCTCTGGGTATCATAAAACTGTTCAGAAAACAACACTATTAAACCATTGTTTTATAATTTAATGTAATTACTGATACATTTGTGCAGGTTTTAAAAAACTCTACATTTTAAAATAATTATAGATTCACAGGAAGCTGCAAAGATAGTACAGAAAAGGCCCCATGACCTTCATTCAGTTTATATTTTATATAATTACAGTATAATATCCAACCCAGAAATTTGATATTGATACTATGAGTGTAATACAGTAAGTAACTTTATCACATGGGCAGGTTTATGTAACCAAAATTATGTAATGAAATTAGGTAGACTGATTCCCTCACTTTATTCTTTTTCAGAATTGTTTTACTTATTCAATGCTTACATAAAACTTAAATCTACTATATCACTTGTTTCTTACTATTTATTCTATCTGTTTTGTCTTTGTTTTGCTTATTTGCTTCTTTCTTTTCTTATTTTTGGATTATTTTCTATCACTTTACCACCTACCCCTAACAGCTTGGAAGTTATATGCTTTTTGACTCATTTTTTCAGTGCTTCCCTAGAGACCTATAAACAAATTAAATTGATATTTTATCCTCTTCCTAGACAATGTAAGAATTTTTAAATACTTTATTACATTTTCTCAAGTTATATGCCATTGTTATAACTTATTTTAATTCTCCCATACATAAAATGACATAATATTTTTTTTGTTTTATACAGACAACACTAATTTATTGAATGATATTTAGCCTTTTTGTTTCTCTGGGAAGTATCTCTGAGCTTCCACCTGGAGTCATTTTCTCCTGCATAAAGAACACTCACTAATATTGCTCTCATTATAGGTCTGATGGTGAAGAAGCACCTTGACTTTTGACTGAAAATGTTTTCACTTCACCTTCATTTTCTAAGCACTTTTTCCACAGAGTAAAATTTATTTTATCAGTTGGTAGTTTTCTTTTTTTTCAGTCAGATATCATATCATCCCTCCTCCTGGTTGCCACAGTTTCTGCAAAGAAATCAGCTCTCAGTCTTATGGTTGATCCTTGACATTTACTTTATCTTTTCACCACCAACCACAATCTTGCCATCAGTTGATTAAAAATTTTTTTCTTTGCTTTTTTGTTTAACAATTTTACTATTATATATTTAGAAATGCCTTCTTTTAATTTATATTGTGTAAAATTTTCAGGGTTATTTGATGCATCTTTCACCAATTTTTCAAAAGTTCTCAGCCATTCTCTTTTTAAATACTGCTTTTGCCCTGTTTTCTCTCTCCTTTTCTTTGAGTACTTTACTTACGTACATCACAGTTTTTCATTATATCCTATCTTATGCTCTTTTCTCTATATCCCATTCCTTTAGTCTCTCCATGTTTCATTCTATATATTTTCTTTGGACCTATATTCCATTTCACTAGTTGCAACTAATCTGCTTCTAAACCCATCCACTGAGTTCTTAATTTGGGCTACTGCATTTTTAAATTTAGAGCAAGATGGTTACTTTTTAAAGCTTCTTATTATTTTCCTGTCTGAATTCACATTCTAGTTTCTCTTCTCCTTGAACAGTATAAAGTATAGTTATTTTAAAGGTCTATGTCTGATAACACCAAGATCTAGAACCCTATTTCTATTGTCTGGTGTTTCCATTCATTCCTATTCATGTTATCTTTTCTCTTCATTTGTATGTGCGCCAGGCATTTTATTTGTGATACTATTTTTGGAAACAGCTTGAGGACAGGATGGTGTAATCTTCCATCAGAAAGTATTTGTGTTCATGTGTATCAAGTGCCTGTGAGCACCGGCAATCTGAAATCACCTCAGTTCAATTAAGGGATAAGAGGATCCTAAAATGAACTTCAGTTCCTGTGACAACCTGTTTACTTTTAGTTTACACTTTCTTCTGGTATAGCCCTGTGGAGTTCCGAACTCCATGAGTAAGTGAGATCTACTGGAATACTCCCCCTCAACAGAACGCAGACTCTTCATACTCTTAGTCCTTTAAATCTGTCAAATATGCTGTTTAGCCTCTCACCTGTCCATCTGAACCAGCAAAAGTGGTCATAATCATTGGTCTATATCTTCTTATTTTCCCCTATTTTTTAACCCCTTTACCAAGTAGGCTCATTATCTACCATAGTCCTAGAACTTCTAAGGTGCTAGCTTTTCTCTCCGCCAATTATGATTCACACTCTCCTCTTTCTTTATGCTGCTTATGGATGTTAAGGAAGAGAGTGAGACTGCAACTTCTCTTGCCTTATATTCCTGAGGGACTTCCTACTCTCTCCTTTGGCCCCTTTCCTCACTCCTTTCCCACACTTCCTTATGGGAGGATGAGTGAGTCAATGTGATGTGAGCTTCAAGGAAGCGTCTAATGGGATGTGCCCCCTTACACACGGAGATAGCTGCCTACACAGAGAGGGCACTGTGTTCTGCTCTCAACCATGTGAGAGGAATGCCTGCAATTTTGAATGCTACATTAAATCTGCTATGTAGAAAAAAGAAGATATTAGATGTATATTTGACCTCATATAAAACTGTATTCTCTGATGCAGTTTTTATCCACAATGAAACTATTATTTTAGCATCTCTTTCTTTGGCTTTTGTCTTATTTTTCAATAGGTTCCAAACTCAAGTAAGGGAAAAAAAGGGTGTTATTTATTGATTCCATAGAAGTCTCCAAATGGCCATTTACCAAAAATTTCTCTCTTATTATAACTCATTCCATGGTGGAAGCTCTTCATCCCAATCTTCCTCGGGGTCATGCCTGCAGTTTGAAGCAATACTACTGATATATCTATCCAACCACAGGCTTTTTCCTCCATAATGCCACATTCCATTCACAGCCTGGGATTAATGACATGTTAGAGTCATAGTAAACTGAAAGTAATGAATGTAAAGGAATTTTCCCAGAGATGCAGAGAGGCAGCACCACAGAATGGAACAAAGGCAACCGAGCAACCTGTACATTCCGCCCATAGCTACAACATCGAAGGTCACCTTCTGTAGGCAAAGTAACCAAATTGTTACCTGCAGTTAACTTTTTTTACAACGTGTTTTCAAAATAAGACATTACAGAGCCATCCGTTGTGACCTGACGTCATCTAAGCCAAGGGAAATATTTCCCTAAACTGGCTAGAACAAAGGGCCTGAACACCATGAACAATAGTGAGGACTTGATCTCTAAACCCACAAACTGTATTTACTTGGACATAATAGATAAAACTTTTATCTATTTGTTTTATCTTAAAATGATTCCATGAACTTTAATTTTCCTTTTTTTTTTTTTTTTCTTCTGAGAACTGCCATTTGCAGCCATCTCTGGGCCACCACAGTGCTCCAGTAGAGTGTTTTGGCAACTGCCTCTTTTGTGGTCAGCAACTCCATCTGCAGCTGGGATTCCTTAAAAGAAGTAAGTAGCATTTGCTTTGTAGTGCTCCAGCCACCAAACAAGCAACACTTCCATGGAAATCAGAGAGTCACAGAGCTTCCCTCCTCTTTCCCCTTCCCTTACTTCATGTGATCACGGGCAAAGCCATGGGTGCACGTTTCAGCAAGTATGTCACTCACGGTGGGACTAATGCATGGATACAATCCTAACCACGAGGCGCTGAAACAGACTGTGGGAAACTTCACTGACTAAACTGATTGTAGGACTAAGAACCGGGGTGTTTCAAGTTGGAAGACTTGTCACAGGTGAAGACTGTATCCCCGTGAAGTAGACACATGCTTAGGGTGTATTTGGTGGGGAATGGTTCAGCTACAGCATCTGCCCAAAGACAACAAGGCCATGGACTATATAAACATAAACATCTAGCTTTGCCTTGACTATAGCTGACGAAACAAAGCATAACCAAACAAGAACAACAAAAAATAAACAAATGAGTAAAAACACAATTTTTTCCTGGCTAAGCATTAACTCAAAGTAAGAAGCCAGAGGTGATAAGTCTTACAAGGTAAAAGTCACAACTAACATCTTAAAATATGGGAGTCATGTCTGGCTGAACCAACTTGAACAAAGCCACTGTAAGAAATCAGCCTGAATATCTGGAAAATGCTCTGTATGATATTTATAAAAATGGGATTGTGAAAATGTAGACAATTGACTAAAATTTAACCTAAAACCCCAAGATGTTGCCATCTCCTAATAATCTTCAAGCAACAAAATAACCAAAGAAACTTCTTGGATTCATCATAATTAAATAAATATCACGTTGGGACCTCAGAGATGGAAAAGCCTGTAAGAAATATCGTGGGGAGTCCTACAGACAACTCTGTTTGAAGCCTAAAAAACAGGCCCTGGGCCTTTTACTTCTTTTAAAAAATAATCTTGCATTAATGCTGTTTTTAGGTGATCCTAAAAAAACTTTCTCTCAGTATCAACGCCCTTCTGCAAACATCTGCCTTCACTTTGAGGAACTGGTGACATTCCCGCCACTAATGCACTCCAAGGAGGGCCAAACACTTCCGCTTCTGATGACTAACAGTCTTCAAAACCCACATTAGGCAAAAAGACACCTCACAAGAAAAACATGCTGTTAGCTCTGACAAAAGGCTATTTGTGAGGTCACCTCCTGTTTGAATTGCCCCACAGCAAGCCAGATGCTGGAAAGGGAAGTTTGAGAATCATTCTAACCCAGATCCACTTTTGGTTACTTCCTCCACTTGCTTCCAACACAGCTGTACAGAATAAAACAAAAAGAGGAAATGGGGACACCCAGACTGAATATCATTATTGCCTTTAGCAAAGGCCTTTAGAAGACCCTCTCAGGAACCCGTGACATCACAGAGCTGTGTCATCTTCCTTAATAGAACTTTGCTCCAAAAGCAAGATTTATGCAATTTCTTAATGTAGACAATTAATGCTGAAATACAGCTAGCATGCAAGGCAGTAATTTAGGGGAAAAAAAGCAATATTCAGGTGGAGCCTTTCCAGGAATTAAAATGTTATTAACTCAACAAACTTGCCTTTAAACCAACCAAATAAACAACAGCAAGACATGGTAAGCTTTGGCTCAGAAAAACTCATATCAAACTCTGGACTGAATCCCAGGGGCTTGGTGCTTTAATCCCACCTCTAGAAGACTTTGGGTGACCTTCCTAAGTTCACGTCATTCCTCTGAATCTTAGTATACTCAAATAAGAAAAAAGGGAGTTGGACTTGATAATACTGATTGTTTCTAGACATCTGTGCCTGATGTCCCATGAACACACAAAATTCATATATTTAGATAGAACTCATTATCTCTACAGAAGAACAACTAATACTCCTTTTCAGTAATCCATTCAGTTAAGCATGCCACCAATTACTGTTTCTATAGCTAGAAATCTGTTAGTCACCTTCTGTTTTTCATACTACAGCCCCCCTATAAGTGGTTCAATATAGTTTCACTACATAGTCACTACATACAATATAGTTACCTTACATAGTTTGTGAAAACCTGCTCTTATCAGTTTAATAGCTGAATCTCTTGCTAAACATCCATGTCTATCAATCGTTCCAGTCAAATACTTATCTCAGATCTGTCTTCTCTTATTTAAGCTTTTGCCAAGAGCCTCCTAGCTAGTGTTCAGCATTACGTTGCATTGTGTTGCATTCTGCTACCATCTACCTTTTTCAAACCATCTGAGTCTCTTCTTAAAAGGTGCATACCATCTATTTCTGTTAAAATCCTTCTGCTATTCCCCACTGGACACAGAATAAAGTCTAGCTCCCTAACACATTACGGGGTGGGGGGGGCTTTAATACCATTTCCCACAAGCTCTCCACCTCTCTTGCAAAAACTCCTGGTTTTCAGTATTCTCCTGAATGCTTTGGAACCTCTGTATATGCAGTGTTCTAAAGACCTCATTGATGTAAATCTCTCCCTCAAGACTCAGCGTAAGCACTGCTCCTTGGGCTTCTACCTCTAGTTTGCCCCTCTGTCCTCCAGAATTCATTCCTGGTATTGTGCTTCTAAGAGGAGAAAGTTTAACAGTGCAAAGAAACTTAATTGTTAGACATTCCATTTCTCTCTCTACACTAACAAAGTTAAGTTCCACTCAAGAAGAAGAAGTAGAAAAAGAAGATACCATCCAGAAACAATGGTGAGTTGACAACTGCAGTCTCACCTTGCGCTTGTCAGAGACTTTTTTTCCACAGGTATATTGAAAGGTATATTTAGTTCACCCATTATCAAGAAATAAGCTTTACAACTTCCTAGTTGAGAATCACTCTGACTATGACAGCACAAGGGCAATCATGCACTGAGCCTAGAAAAATTAGTATAATTTATAAGTTCAGGGTGCTAGGGACAAGAAACCATACTCTTGGAACTGTGCCCTGAAGGTATTTCTGGTTGTAGTTAGTCTCAGGGAGGCAATAAGGAATATTCCTGGGGACCCAGGAACTGTAGGAAGGATACTTCTAAGAGATAAGAGAACCATGCAGAGGCTGCCATGAGTCCATGAGAAAGTTGCTAAACTTTCCTGGACCCCAACTTTCTGACTGATAATGTGGGGAAAATTAGACAGTGAGTGATGGCATGGTGTCCTCTCTTCTAATCTTTTAGAGAGATTTGCAGCAGTGGCTCCAGAACTGATTGGGCGTGGCTACAGGATGAATGTATAGGTGGGGGGGGGGGCCAAAACTTCTAATTGGCTAGTTTGCTTAGGATGGTTCTAGGTTATACATACTATCTTAATATAATTATTTCAAAAATGCCTCCTTACAGTTTTGAAAATGTCCCATTTTTTATTATAAATGATATCATAACTATAGGATGAGTTTTTTTTTCCTTGAAACTCTTTAGGAATTATATACATACCTGACTTTTGCTAATAAATTCACTGATTGTGGAGAAGGATGGGAGTTTAGAGTTGGACTAGAAACATTTCCTCCTTTAAATCTCCTTAAAAACATGTTTCTTTTTTGATTCTCAATCATTTAGCGTAAGCCAAAGATTCATATAACCTTTTAAAAAATCATTTTCAGGTGCTTTTTACTTTAAGTTTACAAATTCCTATTGTGCTTCCCCACTGAAAGCTTCCTTGCTGAGGGAATTCAGCAAAATATATACATACTTTTACCATCTGCGGGGTTGATAGTACTTAATCAGGAAAGGCAGGAGTACCAGAGGACGTTTTCCGAGCAGCACGTCAGGTAAGAGAGCCCCCTCCCCACCTCTGCTCCCACTAATGGCTCTGTAGCTCATTTAATGTTCATCGCAGAACTGAATTTCCCCCAGAGAATATGGAACTCAAAATGGATGAACAGATGCTCACAAATGAAGGTGCTCTATTTATATTCCTACAGTGATCATGACATGGAGGTGCAGACAGAATAAAGGAAGATAGAGACATTTTGCAGCGATTAACTTCTTGCTTCCCTTTTCCCTGATCTCTTCTCATCTCCACGGACCCTCCCCTCCCCTCTGCCATCACCGCTGCCTGTCACTATGCTAATTTTCCTAACCTCTCAGTTGTCATAGACAGAGAGTTCTGCTCCCGGCAGACAGACCCAATTGAGTTAGTGAGGGACATGTGCTTTCAGATGCCAAAGGTCAATCCCTCTTTCTCTTCTTCTCCTTGCAATCACAGAACTTGCTCTCAGTAATTTGAGAAAGAGGGCTTGTAAATATTCAGCTTTGCCTTTTTAGGCTGTGGTTCAGCAAGCAGAGAAAGTGTCTTTATTCTGGACAGAAGAGTTTCCGTAACAACATTAGTCTCCAGTTCCTTCCCCTTTGGACGTTTTCTCTCCAGATCACAGACTTTGACCCAGGCTATTAAATGAGGATAATCTTCTCCCAAACTCTAGGTCCTGGCCATTGTTTCCCAATCGTGACCCCAAGAAAACTGTGTCCCCTCTGCTTCTGCATCCTATCAAATATCCAATTTTCTCTTAGGAAATGGGAAATAAGAAAGCTATCCATGCTAATATGGCTGATAAACACGTACATTTATATCTTGTTATTCAACTTCATATTTTAAAAAGCCTTCCCTGCATAGGAGCTAGTCTTTCTTGAGTGAGAAATAAAGCCTTCCCTGCATAGGAGCTAGTCTTTCTTGAGTGAGAAATATTGCAAATATCTCAAGGAATATTGCTTTTGAGGACTATCTTTGTCTCTCTTTATATTAGAGTAGGTGTCAGTGGCTCATGAAAAACAGCCACAGTTTGCCAATGAACACTTTAATGAATGCTTTTTTGGGCACGTTTTACTTCCATCCTCCTTTCCCGGTTGAATTTTGAAATATAAATTTGCTTTTACAAAACAATAATGATTTGTAACCTTTATTGTGGCGCTTATAGAGAAGTTATAAAACCCCACATGCTTGCCTGTCCTCAATCATTCTTCACATCACATTATTTTACTCGTTAAACAGTGCTTTAAAATGTCCTAGATTTATTTTTTCTATTCAGGTTGTAGCAGCTCCAAGTTTGTCTCAAGAGACCCATTCCTCATCTGTCTTATCTGCTTTTGAGAACCTCGATAGTAAACTTGGCGGTGTGACCACATGAGGTAAGGCCATTCAAGCTCATCTTGTCAAAACTGTCATAGCCCTGAGATTTCACATAAAAGAGCTTCCCCTCATGCATTCTTAACAATGCCACACAACAGGGGATTTTAGAATTCAGTGTGCAATATCATATTCTCTAAATTGAGTAGTTGTTTCAACAAAATTTCCAGCATTGTAAAATTGTGGAACATAAAGATAAACAGAAGAAAATAGTGGCCCATCTCACTTATTCTATCTCAAGGTGAAAAGGAAAGAAAATCTTTTCCATCCATGGTAGGGGGTTGGGGGTTGGAGGGTGTGAGACTGCATAAAAGCCACATTTCCTGTAGCAATCCAGAAAACATCTTTGTTTACCACTGTAGTGTTGCCAAGGCAACACCAGCTACTTATGACATCACGTCGAGACGGCTATCACAGGCCCCAGAGCACTGCTGTTTAAATGTTATAGTAAATCGTGCTCCTTCTCTGTGTCTCCTGTTCCCTTAGGGAAGGACAAACAGAACACTGGTAGCCAACAACTGCAATGAGGGAAACTAGTTTGGAGCCTATATTCAGCTTCATGTGGATCATTCCCGTTTTTTTTCTAGACCTATGGTAGCAAATCAATTGTGCTTTGGGGTGAACAGTTGCAGTATTTATACATCTATGCCTTAACCTCCTCACCTGCCATCTCTTTCCCAAAACGTTCAGAAGGAAATCAATTTTGTTGTCAATGGGAAAAGAACAGAAAACATACCAAACATTTCCTGGACCACCTCAGGTCTTTAGGGCATACCCTTGTACACAGCTGTGTTAACAGGGACTTATTTCTTTACATTTCTGTCTGTCCTTGACTCCCTGTGGCCATGGAAACCCAAGTATAACAGAATGTCACACTCCCTAAATCACCATCCCCTACCAGCTTCCATACAATGCTCCTGAGAAAATCTTCCTGCTTACTACCCTGGAAATGAAGGCAGGACTTAAGTTGGCTGTCAGAAAGAAGACCACAGATGTAGTTACGTCCAGCAGTGTGTGCACGGGGGTACAGGCGGGAGAGCAGCGCTAAGGAGAGGCTCCTGAGCTGAGCGAGCGGCAAGATGATGCGAAGGGAAGAATCTAGATCTACATGCTTTCTGCCTATAGACTTAAACATTTTTAGATTGTTTGAAATTTCTGGCAGATTTTCAAGAGGGGAAACGCTTATGTCCCTCCTTGGCTCTCCAAGGAAAAATTATTCTATGTACCAGGGGGACTGTAGATAGCAAGCTTGCAAACAAGCTGGTGTTCTGATTAACTACAGTCAACTCTGGGTGTTCAGAAAGGAAAGCAGAGCAGTACTGTGGGCTCCCCACATGAATGACAAACCTCACAGGGTGGCAGGGAGGATCTGCAGAGCCCGGCTTCCCACGGCATCTCAGCACAGGTCAGAGGAGAGGGTTCTGCCAGAAGAGAAGCAGAATGGTTATAAAGGGAGAAGACATTTGGGACAGACATGAAGTTGCCATGACAGGAATTGAAAGAAAAAATATTACTTTTGTGAGGTACATGGTGTTTTCGTAAAGAATCGGGCAAAGAGGGCGATAAATTTACAATGATGAGGTGCCAGCACATCCTCAGTGGGAGCATGTGACTATGTGACTCCTTCAAGCCCAAAGGGAGCTGGATGTGGGGCTTCTCTTTGTTCCACCCCCTTCAGCAGGGGGCGCCCTGCACAAACTGCACGGCCGGCACTCTCTGTTCATTGGGTTCCCCCTTGCCATCCCAGACAGAATGGAGACCTCTACTGTCCTCCTGTTTCCGCATACCTCACACCATTGTCAGATCCACCTGTCAGGCCGTTCCTGGATAGATGCCCACGTTTCTAATCTTCCTGCCTCTCCTTCCACATTTAACTCTCATAAGTCGCAACCCCTGGATGTACAACTCTCTACTTTGAGCAGTGTAATTCCGTTTCATCCCTGGGAGTGGCTGTGATCATTTTCACCACTCAGTTCACAGAGTAGCTCACAGAGTATTTACCAGACCTCAAACTGCTAACCCTGTATTGAGCACATAGCATTCGGGGCCTCAGGAAATGTATGGGAGTAGTCTACTCAAAAATTATTGACTTAAGGTAAAAATCTAGAACCATAGCTCCTTCCTCCTCCCAGGAAGGAATAAGACTTTTCAAGTAGTATGCCATATGTGGGTATAAAAGTGACATCTGTAATTCATATAAATATTTTTTTATGTAAGTTTTTAAGACATGACACATTTCTCTTACATGGAAAATGAGAATGGATATATTCTTGCTATTTCAAGTGCATGTATTTTCAAAAGGCAGAGAAAATAAACTCTGAATGATAAAGAAGGAAGTTAGAATTTGAAAAAGATGAATGTTAAGTTCCTATTTTTATAAATCATTGCTTTCTCCAGAAAGAGAAAAAATGTGGTATCTTGGAAGAAAAGTACTTCATAAAGGATTATGTTTTCAATGAAGGACAGATTATTAGTGAATTAACAACACAAAGTTAAGGCTAAGCAACAATTGCCATAATGAAAAACTGGTTATGTACTGATGTCTTTAAGAGAAAAGGCAAAAATTATATATTTTGAGAATGTGAATTATATTTTAGGTTTATACTGTAGTTGTTTATCACTTCATTTTTATGTAATCAATAGTTAAATTAAGTCTCTTTAATTATGTTCAAAACAATTGAATCTTTAAATTCAAATGTGGGACTTTGTATTTTCCCTATTAAATTGCATTTTATAGAAATGCCACATTACTCATGTTAACCTCATGTAACAAATGTCACAAATGCTGAGATTTTCTTTTGACCTGTTCATCTGATGACAATTAGATTTTTATTTCTTCTCTGAAAGTCAGAAGACGTTTCAGGAAAGAAAAATAAGTACAATGGAGGAAGCTTACCAATTCCCTGGATGAATGGGAATAAGTTGATTGATAAAGGAAAATAAGGGTCTACCTTATAACCCCAAGGGTTCCTTTGCATAAAATTTTTTGTATCTTTTATTTTAATGTACAAGGAACTCCTATTACACCTATTATTTAGATTCAACAATTGTTTACATTTTCCCCCATTTATATCTATCTGTTGGTCTCTCCAACTATTTGTTTCTCTGAGCCATTTGACAGTAAGTTGGAAACAATATGTTCCTTTACTCCTAAAAATGTTAGGGTATATTGCCTAATAGCAAGGCTACTCTCTTATATAATCCCTGCATAGTTATCACAATCAGGAAAAATTATTATTGATACCTGAATGTGTGGACTGAATGTGTCCCCGTCCACAAATTTATATGTTAAAGCTCTAACCCCATTGTGATGATATTTGGAGATGGGGCATTTGGGAGCTAATTAGGGTTGGATGAGGTCAAGAGTGTGGGGTCCTGGTCCAGTGGGATTAGTGCCCTTTGGAAGAGACACCAGAGAGACTTCTTTCCATCTCTCTGTCTTACCTTGCCTGTGCACAAATAAGGGATCATGTGAGCACACAGTGAGAAGGTAGCTATCTACAACCCAAAGGCAAGTTCTGACTGACCATCCTGGCACCCTGACCTCAAACTTGCAGGCTCTAGAGCTGTGAGAAAATAAATTTCTGTCATGTAAGCCACCTAGTCCATGGTATTTTATTATGACAGCCAAGACACTAATCCACAGTCTATATTCAAATTTTGTCAGTTGTTCCAATAATGTCCTTTACGGCTATTTTTTCTTCAGTTCAGGATCCAACCTAGGATCATACATTATATTTACTTGTCAAGTCAATTTAATGTCCTTTATGGAATGTTTCCTCTGACTTTATTTTTCATGATCTTGATATTTTTGAAGAGTACATGTCAATTTTTTCATAGAATGTCTTTTGTTTCCTCGTGATTGCATTCAAGTTATCTGCTTTGGCATGGAAGTGTTGGCTTGTCCTTCTCTGCATCATATCTGGAGGTATTTGTTATCAGTGATCCCAATATTAATGATATTTACTTTGGTATCCACCAGGTTTCTCTGTTGAAAGGTAGTTATTTCTATCTTTGTATTTAATAAATAATTTTTTGAGAGATACCTGAAGCCTATGTAAATATCCTGATTCATCAAAATTTTACCCACCAGTTTTAGAGTCCACTGATGGTTTTCCAACTCTATCATTCCTTCTATATTTGTTGGTTGTCATTCTACTCGAAAGAAGAGCAGCTTTCCCTTTTCTCTTTGCCTGTTTTTTTTTTAATTTATGTAAGAACAGACTCATGAATTCTTATTTTATACAATGGATTGTAATGATCCCTATTGCTATGGTATTTTGATGCTCAAATTGTCCCCAAATCAGCCCAGCAGGAGCCCATTCAAGCTGGCTCCCACATCCTTGTGTCATGTCTCTGTCATTCTTTGGGTACTTTCTTTCTACCCCAGCAAGATGTTCCAGGTTCACCTTGTTGTTTCCTGTTCCAGTTGTAAACTCAGCCATTTCTCAAAAAAAAAAGACCCTGATCCTGGCTCCTTAATGGAGGACAGTGATTAGATATTAAGAAGATCTGGGCATTAGATGTGCTCTTTCCACTGGTGGAGCTTTGCTTCAAGGCTTCTCAGCAGATAGAAATGTACCTACACACACACACACACACACACACACACACACACACACACTTCATTTCTTCTGCATCATTCAAAAGTTGACAATTAATCAACTCTCTTCATTTTCTTTCCTGTCTCCTTCACTTTTTTCTTTTTCTCTTCTGGCTACCATTATCTCTTTATCTTTTTCCTTTTCCTTCTCTTCTTTCATTTTCCCATGTTTATTCATAATTTCCTTGATCATAATCAAGAGAAAAGAGTCCTTGAATTTGCTGGACACAGAAGCCATGCACATCTCTCATTTATTCAAGAAAAAAATGGGGATAGATAGGAGAGGTGCTGCAGACTGGAAGTGTCCCAAGAATGTCTACAGACCTACCAGCCTTCAGCACCGTGCTGCATCCCACACAAACCCTTGTTCTCTGCAAAAGAAAGAGGGATGCTGTTCTTGTCAATTGTATATTGCAGCATCTTTGGTCTGGCCATAAGCTTTAAAGTCAGGTGAGAGGAATCAGGGATTGATGTTAAAAGCATTCTGGGTGTTGGGGAAGCATCCTGGCCTAAGTCTCCCAACCATTAAGTACAACTTTTTAAAAAAGCAACAACAGTTTTACAGTTTGAAGAAATTACACCAGACACTTTAACTTGTTTTAAGATCATTAAATAAAAGATCCACAGACTAGAGCAGTTCTGCCAAAGGAGCAAAACATTTAGAGATTCATACTTTGATACAAAATATTTTTCTAGTTTAACTTCCTAAAGATGTAATTTACAGAGAATTTATTTTCTTTTTCATATAATAGTAGGTTCTGACTAACTGGGCATGAATATAAAATATAGATATCTGGTAGAAATGGAGGACTCACAAACCAACTTTCTGTTACAAATTCAGGGTGCACAAAACAAAACCTTCCAAATCTGGTATACTTTTCAAGAATATTCCAAAGGGTTCATCTAGACTGATTTGTCTGCCTTATTCCTGGCCTTACGGCTTTTACCAAGTCATAGATTCATAGAATTTTCATCTGATGGATACTTCAAAATTATGCAGTCATACCTTCTCACTCTATACTTGCTTCCAAAGAAATTATTTATTATGACAATTTTAAAAGGCAGAGACTATTCACAATTTGGTTTCACTTTGAATCAAATCCTTTCACTGCCTATCATAAGGTTGTAAGTCTAGTAGCGCTCAAATATTTCCAACATTCGCTGAGTTTATTCATTGAATACTGACCATGCGCCAAGAACTATTCTGGCTGGAGTGTGGAGAACAGATGGTGGGGGTCATGGTCAGAAGCAGGCACACCAGTTAGGAGGCTACTGCAATTATAGCCTAAGCGAAAGGTAACTGTGACACGTGCTAGGGTAATAGGTAAGGTGATGGGTTAGTTGGATATAGTGTATTTTGTTAGAACACACAGAATATGCTATAAGGGATAGGATGGGAAATGTGAAGAAGGAAAGAAGTCAAAGAGGACTTCAGAATTGTATTTGTTTTTAACCTGAAAAACTGGAAGAATAAAGTTTTTTAGATTTGGGGAGAATAGGTCTGGTATGGGAAAGAAGTCAGATGTTCTGTGGGCATGAAAAGTTTTGAGATGTTTCAAAGCAGAGATGTGTAAGATTTCCAAGTGGATGATTTATGTATGGTTCAATGGAGGAATCAAAACTGGTGAAGTCATCAAATTATAAAGAGGATTTTATAGCAACAGACTAGGACCCAAAGGTCTATTTTTAGCTGGCATTTATTGAAGCCTTACTGACAGCAACTGTTCTGAAAGCCCTTACATTCATTTAGGTCTCACAGTAATCCAATCCAATACGATACATACTTATTATTATTATTTATAAAGGAATAAACTAAGAATGAAGAGAGACTATGTAATGTGTCTCAAGTTTCATAGCCAGTAGATGTCAGAGCAGAATTTGTCGTCAATGGAAAAACCGTAGCAGTCTGAATCCACAATCTTGCTTTTTAACCATTACGCTGCTCCTGTTTATGTGATAGGGACCCCACCCAAAAGAAACTTACGATTCAGTTGGACAAATACAAGTAGCACACATGAAAAAACTAAAGATTAGTATTAGTACCAACATATCTTGACATGGACTCTGAGGCAAAGGAGTTTAGAATATGTGCGAACTTCCAAGATAATAGGTCACAGCAGTAATTAGCTGCTTCATTATGATTAAATTACACACTGGAGAGCTGAAAGAATTTAGCAAGTTCCATAGATACCCAATTTATAGCCTAGATTAACTTAGTCACAGGTATTATCAAGCTCATAATGGCTAATCATTTAGACATTGTGCACACGTTGCCCTACTGCCTAGCACTTTTGTAAAATTTCACTGTCATTTAAATTTTTCGTAATCACTTCATCAAACATCAGTAGAGTGCTATTGAAAGGCTCATTTCATTAACCCCTTGTCTTCCCAATAGACAATTACAGCCTATGTTCACTTCATTCTACATAATAAGCAAGAGCTTAGGAACCCTGCAGGAATTTCAATTAACTCAACAGATATTTATTGAGCACCAAATCGAGAGTGGTAACATATTTAGTCCTATAAGAAAGTCTTTGCCTCTAGATTTTGAAAACTCTATGCTATATTGTACTAATTAATTTCCTTCCTTTTAATGTAAAGCAAGGTTATCTAACTTCCAGATGAGGAAGAATTTCTACTTTTCCTATGCAAGGATGACCACCCAACTTCCAGACCCCTGCTGTTAGATACTGCCTTTGCTGACAGTGCAGAAAGTTTGGACTAAGAGACCAGACTCCCTAGAAATGCTTTTCCAACTCAAAGCATCATTTGAATGGAGTAGTGTCTTCAGCAGGAATGAATGCTTGTCCTGTACTCTAGATCAGTGTTAGCATGGCCCACGGATCAAATCCAGCCCATCACCTGTGTTTCTACGGCCCATGAGCTAAGAGTGGTTTTTCCATTTTTAAATGATTGAAAAAAACATCAAAAGAAGAATATTTCATGACATGGGAAAATTATGTGAAATTCACATTTCAGTTTCCATAAATAAAGTTTTATTGGAACATACTCATCCACTTACATATTGTCTATGGCTATTTTTATACTCTATAACAGTAGAGTTGAGTATTCATGACAGAGGCCATATGTCCTGCGAATGCAGGTTCTTTACAGAAAAAAAATTTCCAACCACTGCTCTATACCCTTGGGAAAAAAGGATTAGTCACAACATGTTTTGGAATATAAAATAGTTGTTTATTTTTGTACTTCTGTGTTTGAAGATCACAGTCCTGTGTAACAAAGCCCAGTCAAAGTAAGATAACTATCTTTATCGATGAACTAGAAAATAGAACAGCAATGAAGCAATCCAACAAGTTATCACTTAAGAAAAAATTTAATTTGAAAACAGTCCCTAGAAAGGACCAAATGGGAGTTACCACTGGCTGCTTTTTAATGACTCTCCACTCTTCCTTTTAGAGAGTTCATTCCTAAATGTTTTCAAGGGAGAATTCCAGGGCTCTATAACATACATCAGTGTTGAACATTTTCTGTAGAAGAATACAGAGAAGGATGCTTTATGGTCTAAGCTCTTGGATTTTATGGACCGAGCTCTTGGACTTTACAAAAACACGAATGATTTTATAATTGCATAAGACTTTGCAATAGTTACAATATTTAAAATTCAACCGTGTCTTGTCATCTCCATAATTTAAGCTGGCAAACTAAGTATATTTATCCTTTGTTTGAATTGAGAAATCAGGCCCAGAGCATCACTGTTGTACAATGAAAAAAAAAGGCTGTGCTTAGGGTCAAAATCCCTAACTTCCTTCCCACTCAACCCTCCAAGCAACAGTGTCCCTTATGTAGAAACGGAAGTAGGAACCATTGACTGGCTAACCTCACTGGGATGTTGTAAAATCAAATGAGATATATATGAATATGCTCTGAAAACTACATAAAACACTTTGTTAAAAAGGAGAAAAGAACGAGAAAAAAGGCAAGTGATTTGCTTAGATTAAGTAACTTGGCAAACTGGTGGGGTTCACCTGCCTTCCAGGCTTATGACCATCCCAACAGCCAAAGCAAGTAGAGGTGAAAATGAAAATCATTTGCTATGGGAGCCCAGGCCTTTGGCCATCAAGTGTTTTAAGCTTAGTTAAGATGAAATTCACACCAGAGGGCCCATTACCCCCAACTACATTGCAATCATCTATTTCCTCTAGCAAGTAGTGACAAAAGCTTTATACTCACTGTAACAAATGCTATCAACTCAAGATTTTTTTTATAATATGACTGCTAATATCATAAGTGTCAATACAGCAGTATTCCAGATACCACTCACTCAATGTATTTTTTAATAAATTGAAGATTTACTCTACTGAATAATATATTTGATAAAATTACCATACCTTTGGACTTCAGTGAATTGTTTGTGTGATGATGTTGTTCTCTATTACCTGCCTGAATGCACTCATTAAGCTCAGAGTGAACAAATAAGTCTAAAAAAAGCACAAAGATGGTGTGCCCAAGCCAGTAGGAAGCTCACATTTCGACCACCACAGGATCTGGCAGTCTGTTCCTCGAGAAGAAGAATGTTCAAAGCATTGTATCTACATTTCACATTCAAGGGGTGATTGAGCTTTTTGCTCTTCAGCAAAGAATGAGATCTGTGTATCCGTGATTATAAACATAAACCTAAGATGGAAAGATTCTTAAATTGAGAATTTACCTCTTTTTCAAGTTATTGACACCTTTTGCCTGCACTGTTTAAAAACTATGCTCATTTCAAACTCTTTTTCCCTCAGGCTGGGCATACCTTTGCCTTAAAATAACACCACATTCCTGAGAACTTCTACAGTTTTTTCATTTTCCCCTTGCTGTCTGATAGCACAGGGTATACCCAGCTGGTCTGACACAGGCTCTGCACAAGATTTATGCAGCTTCATCCCCATTTGGAAAGATAGTTTCTAAACCAGATTTGGATGACACAAAGGGTTCAAATAAGGATTCATTTTTCTGGGTTCCCAAGGTTTAAAAAAATATATTCACTAAGTCATTCACAAAATATATATTGAGCACTGGAATATTCTGGGTTCTGAGCATAAATAAATGAATAGAATAGACAAAGACCCTGTTCCTATTATGCTCACATTGGTGGAGGTGGGAGACGAGAGAGAAATAATGAACAGAGCATTTAGCATATTAGGTTTCTTTGTAATATAATATGTATAGTATAATAAGGCATATGATTTGATAAGAGAGCAGAGTGGTGAATGGAGTTGGGAATACGCTTATATAGAGAGCTCTGGTCACCATTAATAATGCTCCCCAGTACTGCTGGTTCTCCTCTTCTTCCAGGAACACTGGAATACATTTCTTCACATTTAAAAAATTAAGTGTGATCATGTGACTCTCTTTAGCTAATGAAGTATGAATAGAAATGACATATCACTATCAGGTTGAAGAACCTAAGAGCCAGTGTACAGTTCTCTAAGGTGTTTCCCCCTGCTGTGGAGAGCTTTAAGTCTCACATTGAAATCGTGATATCATAACTCTGGTTTCTAGTCTGGCATGTAAAAATCCTGAAAGTTATCATTCCTGTCCACACAATAAGAAAAAGCTGAACAAACTAAAAATCAACAACTCTTCATAGATCCAACAGAAAATTAAGGTCACAGGGAATATTACTGCCCCTCACCAAATCTCCAAATTGAAGGGACAGAGAATTATAACTTACTGGATCAGAAACTCACAGGTAGAAACCTCCATAGGAACCAGTATCAGGGTAGGAAAACCTAAACGATAATTGATGTAACTGCTTAGAGGCTCAATATGGAAAAATTTGAGAGTTACGAATTTCAGAGACCCAGTCTTAGGGAAACCCTTACACTTCAGTGAAGCATACCTATAGGAACCCTACCAGGTTCTCAAAGTGAAGATTGAAGAAAAATTCCCTGGTGCTTCTAGCAAGGAAAAGGAAACATCCTGAAATATGCCCAGAGCAGCCTGTTTTTATTAACAAGGTATGCCCTCAAGAGAAACTATTTTACCAGAAATTAACTGACTTGAGTTTTACCAGAACCTAACTGATCTGGAAAAACAGAAATACCCAACTCCAGCTCTCTCTACCTTTCCTGACTCAACTAAGGGAGAGAGGCACATCACAGGGGCACATCACAGGCTCACTGAAAGACTGGAACTAAAGCTTCGAAGTACAAAATGCTTCCCCTCTCCCAACATCTTACCACAACATCAACAAGGCTCATGTATAATACAGGTAGATACTATAGAAAGAACTTAATGCCACAGACCTTATTTAAGAAGTCTCTAGGGAACCCCAAAGAAAACAGGGGAGATACACACAAAAAGGAAGTCAGAGGAAATTTTAGCCTCTGATACCTACAGTTACTGCAAACAATAAATACAGCCTACCTCCTAAGCAGACAAACATAAAATCTTGCAGTAAAGGTTTTCACAAGGCATACTAAAAGACAAAAAAAAACTGTTTGAAGAGATAGAGTAAGCATCAGAGCAGACACAAACATGGCAGAGATATTGGAATATTAGACCAGAATTTAAAGCAATTATGATTAATACGCCAAAGGCTATAATGGAACAAGTATACAACATGCAAGAATATATGGGTGATGTAGCAGAGAGATGAAAACTCTAAAAAAGAATAAAAAGAAATGCTAGAAATCAAAATCATTGTAACAGAAATGAAAAATGTCTTTGATGGGTTCATCAATGGACTGGATAAGGCCAGGAAAAGAGTTAGTGAACAAGAAGAAATGTCAATAGAGACTTAAATTGAAATTCTATGAGAAAAAAAATAAAAAAGAAAATAATATCCAAAAACCATGGGACAATTACAAAGGTATAATATACACATGATGGGAATGTCAGGAGAAGAAGAAAAGAGACAGAAGAAGTATTTCAAACAATAATGACTAAGAATTTTCCAAAATTAGTGATAGATGCCAAATCAAAGATCAAGGAATCTTAGAGAATACCAATCAGGATAAACATATAGCTATAAAAGAAAAATCTTGGCATATCATATTCAAATTGAAGAAAATCAAAGACAAAGAGGAAATCTTGAAAGAAATAAGAAGAAAAAATATCTTAACTATAGAGGAACAAGGATAATAATTACATCAGACTTCTCCAGAAACCATGCCAGCAAGAAGAAAGTGGAGTGAAGTATTTAAAATGTTTAAATATATATATACTGAATTCTGTATCCAACAAAATTATCCTTCAAAAATGAACGTGAAGTAAGACTTTCTTAGACAAAATCTGAGGAAATTTTATCTGCTTTCCAAGAAATGTGAAATAGCAGTTCTTCAAAAAAAGGAAAACGACATGCTGGAAATTTAGATCTGCATTCATAAAGGAACAGGATTAGAGAAGGAATAAACAGAGGTAAAAAAAAAAGAACTCTTTTATTTTTATTATTCATAATTGATCCAACAGCAATTTTTTTCAAAAAATAATAGCAACAATGCATTTGGTAATATAAGTAATGGATAAGTGGACTGAATGATGGCAGTATTATATGATATGGGAGGGAGAAACAGAGAACACTCTATTATAGGTATTTGTACTAACCAGGAAGTAATTTAATGTTATTTGTATGTGGACTTGTATTAGTTGTAAATATAAATTACTAACCTCGAGGGATATCACTAAAAGAAGTTAAAAATAATATAATTGATATGCTAAGAGAGGAACACATATTAAGACCAGAGAAGGCAGGAAGAGATGGAAGACCAAAAAAAGAAACAAGGCCAAGGGCAGTGAATAGCAAACAGTAACAAATATGGCAGATATTAATCCAACTATATCAATAATCACTTCAAACATCAATGACCTTGATATACCAATTAAAAGACAGAAACTAAAAAAACTTAAAAATAAGTAACTAATAGTTCACAAGATACAGTAAAATTCACTAATGAAATCACTCAATATACTGGAAGAAAAAAAAGAAACTGATGGAGCAGATAAAAAAGCAAAACTGAACTATATGTTATCTACAAGAAGCCCATTTTAAATATAGAAACACAAATAGATTAAAGATAAAAGAATGGGAGGTGGGGGGAGTAAAGGGATGGAGAAATATATACCATGCTGACACTAATGAAAAGAAACCTGAAACAGTGGCATTACAAGATGATGGAACCTCCATCAGCCTGGGTCCCTCATGCCTGTGATAAGCAGAGCCTTCTGGCTGATCCAAATCAGACACACAGGAAAATTAAATGAAAACTTTTTTTTAATTCTTAAATCATTGAGATTTGGGGATTGTTCCTTGGCACAGTGAAATCTAGCCAGTCCTGACTAATCTAGGTGGTCAGGGAGGAGCTCTCTGATAGGAACCTCAGTGACATGTGATAGGCGGTCCTGAGGCATTAGTATGCTGGAATGTTTTGGAAACACAGGGAAAATAGTGTGACTGTGGCCAAGTGAAGAAGAGACAGATGATAATACAGAGAATTAGGGCCAGATACTAGAATAAAATCCAAAGTCACTACTAAAGTCATTTTAAATTTTCTTCAGTGAGAGATGGGAAGTGTATTAGTTTTCTATATAATAAATTACCACAAGGTTAAAAGCTTGACATAACAAATTCATTCTCTTATGCTTTCTGTGGGTCAGGAGGCTGGGCATGGCAGAGCTGGGGTCACTGCTTGGAGTCTCAGCAGGCTGAAATCAAGATGCTGGCAGGGGCTATGATCTCATCTAAGACTGGAGGTCCCCTTCCCATCTCATTCAGGTTGTTGGCGGAATTCATTTCCCTGTGGTTATGGCTAGAGATTCCTATTTTCTTGCTGGATGTCAGCCAGAGATCACTCACACCTCCTAGAGTCTATGCACAAATCTCAGCCAAATGCACCCCCTAACCCCCCAACCCCAATTCACAACATGGCTGCTTTCCTTCAACATAGCAGGAAAGCATCTCATTAACATCAAATCTCTGACTTCTGAGAAGACCTGGACTCTTCTAAAAGGCTCACCCAATTAGGTCAGGCCTAGGAAAATCTCCTTTTGATTAACTCAAGTCAACTGATTTGGGACCTTAATTTCATCTGTGAAATCGTTTTGCCATATAACATTCTGGAGAGTGAAATTTGATCATATTTACAAGTTCTATTCATATTGAAGGGATTATTCGTCCAAATAATCCACAGAGTGTGTTCATGAGGGGGTGGGAAGCTCGGGGTCCATCTCCTAATTCTGCCTCCCAGGGAGCCATTTGATGACTTGGAGCAGCAGAGGGATGCAGTCTGGCTTATGTTTTAAATGAATCTCTGACTGCTGTGTGAGGAACAGTCTGTAGTAGGTAATGGGTAGAAGCAGGGAAACCAGCAGAAGGTAATTACAATTCCTCAGGAAAGAGAGGGTAGTATGTAAGTATGGGGAAAGGAAATCCCGGGGCAAAATACCTCTAAAAACTGAAATCAGTCAAAGGGACAAATAAAGTTTAAAACTGTTTATTGCTTACAAACTGCAGTCCAGGGCCATCTCTCTCCTCTGCTCTGAAAGAAGCCAGCAAGTAAGCCAGCCCCCTCCCCTTAACCTCTCAGGTTCAGACACACCCTCAGTTGCCCAGGTAATTACCCATTAACATGGAAATGAACTTCTCTCCATTCCTGAGGATATGCAAGCACACTAAAGCCAGGCGAGATATTCTGGAAATGTTACAATTTTACCCACATAGTAGCTTGAGCTAGGGGTTAGCAAATGATATAACATGAGTTTAAGCCAAATATGATATGGATTATCACATTAAGTGTATACCCATCAAATAATCAGATAGTTTGAGAATACATGCTCTAATTTTAACATAATGTCAAATAAGCAACTACATTATTGTGTATAATTTTATGTTAAAACTTCACTAACAGTTCTTAGCCCATTGCACAATGACATCTCTAAAAGATAAAGACTGAAAGATGGCGGCATGAGAGGTGAGACACAGGCTTCCTCCTAAAACCACATATAATACGAAAATGTAATTAATACAAGTTATCCTGAAAGAGCAACAGGAAAGAGGACTGTGCCAAACTGCGTACACCTGGAGAAAAGAATAAACCTCACGTAACAGGGTAACGTAGCAAAGCTGTGGCTGGTGGGACCCAAGCCCTTCCCCCACCCCAGCTCACCAGCAGGAGGAAGAGAAACAGAGCGGGGAGGGAGTAGAGGCCTGGGACTGCTGAATACCTAACTCCGGAGATCTCATCTGGGAGCACAAACCTACATTTCATGGTGTTTTCATGGTACTCTCGCAGAATACCTGGAGAGGGAAAGCAGGGATTCATATCCAGCTGCTCTGGGACAAAAGAAAGGTGGGCAGTCTGAGAGACTTCCTAACAGCAAGAGGGCTGCTAAAGGGGCAAGGACTGCACAGAGCTTACTGCTCGGGAGAAAGCAGAGGTAGACAAATTATCTGGGTGCAATCTGCCCAGCAGGTTGGGAACTTTGACGATCTTCAGGTGCTCCAGCTCCCTGGCTGCCTACACAGCTCCAAGGACCCCCTCCGTGATATGCAGCCTACTGAGCCTTTCTCCCAGCCAGCCCCACCTGGCTCACAAACCGGCAAACCCTACCTGGCATTAGGCCAGCCAAAGGGAAGCCCCATCTTCAGCAACTACAAACGCAAAGCACAGAGGCTTATACCTGTGTGCTCGGCCCACTGGTTCTGGCAGTGGAGACAGGCATAGCTGCTGGAAAGCAGGAAACATCTCTTTCCTTCCCCCACGAGAAGGAGAGCCACGATATTGCTTCAGGGGCTGAGCAGCTCCAGAGAGTAGAGCTTCTGGGCACTAGAGGATGCCATATACAAATACGAAATGCCAAAGGAACCTCGTTCAAAGTAAAATTATGAATACAACCCCTGAGAAACATTCAATTGAAATCGACTTCAGGAATCTGCCTGAAAGGGATTTCCAAATAAAAATCATTAACATGCTCATGGAGGTACAGAAAAATATTCAAGAACTCACGGATGAATTCCTGTCCGAGATCCAATCATTATGGAACACAGTATCAGAAATGAAACAAACAATGGAAAGGTTTAAAAGCAGATTAGATACGGTGGAGGAGACAATAAATGAAATAGAAATTAGAGAAGAGGAATACAAAAAAGCTGAGGCACAGAGAGAAAAAAGGATCTATAAGAATGAAAGAATATTGAGAGAACTGTGTGACAAATCCAAAAGGAAAAATATTCACATAAAAGGGGTACCAGAAGAAGAAGAGAGAGAAAAAGGGATAGAAAGCGTCGTTGAGGAGGTAATTGCTGAAAAGTTCCCCAATCTGGGGGAGGAGACAGTCTCTCAGGCCACAGAGGTGCACAGATCTCTCAATACAACGGACCCAAGGAAGACAACACCAAGACATATTGTAATTAAAATGACAAAGATCAAGAATACTTTATCTGGCAAGGTTATCATTTAAATTTGAAGGAAGGATTAAACAATTTCCAGATAAGCAAAAGCAGAAAGAATTTACCTCCCACAAACCGTCTCTACAGTGTATTTTGGAGGGATTGCTATAGATGGAAGTGTTCTTAAGGTTTAATAGCTGTCACCACTAGTATAAAACCACAGTAAAGTAGGTAGAACAGTTAATTAATAGCATATTAAGTCAGTTAAGTTAGATTCTTAGATAGTAAGGAAGTTAACTTTGAACCTTTGGTAACCACAAATCTAAAGCCTGAAATGGCAATAAGTACATACCTATCCATAATCACCCTAAATGTCAATGGACTTAATGCACCAATCAAAAGACATAGAGTCACTGAATGGATAAGAAAAACAAGACCGGTCTATATGCTGCCTATAAGAGACTCACTTCAAACCCAAAGACATACACAGACTAAAAGTGAAGGGATGGAAAAAGATATTTCATGCAACTAATAGGGAGAAAAAAGCAAGAGTTGCAGTACTTGTATCAGACAAAATAGACTTCAAAACAAAGAAAGTCACAAGAGACAAAGAAGGACATTACATAATGATAAAAGCGTCAATCCACAAGAAGATATAACCATTATAAATGTCTATGCAGCCAACACAGGAGCACCTACATATGTGAAACAAATACTAACAGAATTAAAAGGGGAAATAGAATGCAATGCATTCATTCTAGGAGACCTCAACACTCCACTCACTCTGAAGGACAGATCAACCAGACAGAAAATAAGTAAGCAGACAGAGGCACTGAACAACACAATAGAACAGATGGACCTAACAGACATCTACATAACTCTACACCCAAAAGCAGCAGAATACACATTCTTCTCAAGTGCACATGGAACATTTTCAAGAATAAGTCATATACTAGGCCACAAAAAGAGCCTCAGTAAACTCAAAAAGATTGACATTTTACCCACCACTTTCTCAGACCACAAATGTATGAAACTAGAAATAAATTATGCAAAGAAAATTAAAAATCCCACAAACACATGGAGGCTTCACAACATGCTCCTAAATAACCAATGGATCAATGACCAAATAAAAACAGAAATCAAGCAATGTATGGAGACAAATGACAACAATAATTCAACACCGCAAAATCTGTGGGATGCAGCGAAGGCTGTGCTAAGAGGAAAGTATATTGCAATACAGGTCTACCTCAGGAAAGAAGAACAAACCCATATGAACAGTCCAAACTCACAATTAACAAAACTAGAGAAAGAAGAACAAATGAGGCCCAAAGTCAGTAGAAGGTGGGATATAATAAAGATTAGAGCAGAAATAAATAAAATCAAGAATAAAACAATAGAAAGAATCAATTAAAGCAGTAGCTGGTTCTTCGAGAAAATAAACGAAACAGATAAACCCCTAGCCAGACTTATCAAGGAAAAAAGAGAGTCTACTCACATAAACAGAATCAGAAATGAGAAAGGAAAAATCACTACGGACATCACAGAAATACAAAGAATTATTAGGGAATACTATGAAAAATTATATGGTAACAAACAGGATAATCTAGAAGAAATGGGCAACTTTCTAGAAAAATACAACCTTCCAAGGCTGAACCAGAAAGAAACAGAAAATCTGAACAGACCAATTACCAGCAATGAAATTGAATTGGTAATCAAAAAACTACCTAAGAATAAAACCCCTGGACCAGATGGCTTTACCACTGAATTCTATCAAACATGTAGTGAAGACCTAATACCCATCCTCATTAAAGTTTTCCGAAGAGTAGAAGAAGAGGGAATACTTCCAAACTCATTCTGTGAGGCCAGCATCATTCTAATACCAAAACCAGGCAAAGATACCACAAAAAAAGAAAATTACAGACCAATATCCCTGATGAACATAGATACAAAAATACTCAACAAAATATTAGCAAACCGAATTCAAAAATATATTAAAACGATCATCCATCATGATCAAATAGGATTTCTTTCAGGGATGCAAGGATGGTACACCGTTTGAAAACACTTCAACATCATCCACCACATCAACAAAAAGAAGGACAAAAACCACATGATCATCTCCATAGATGCTGAAAAAGCATTTGACAAAATTCAACATCCATTCATGATAAAAACTCTCAACAGAATGTGTATAGAGGGCAAACACCTCAACATAATAAAGGCCATATATGACAGACCCACAGCCAACATTATACTTAACAACGAGAAGCTGAAAGCTTTTCCTTCAAGATTGGAAACAAGACAAGGATGCACACTCTCCCCACTTCTATTCAACATAGTACTGGAGGTCCTAGCCATGGCAATCAGACAACACAAAGAAATAAAAAGCATCCAGATTGGCAAGGAAGAATTTAAACTGTCCCTGTTTGCAGATGACATGATATTGTACATAAAAAACCCTAAAGAAACCACTCCAAAACTACTAGATCTAATATATGAATTCAGCAAAGTTGCAGGATTGAAAATTAATATGCAGAAATCTGTGGCATTCCTATATACTAACAATGAACTAGCAGCAAGAGAAATCAGGAAAACAATTCCATTCACAATTGCATCAAAAAGAATAAAATACCTAGGAATAAACCTAACCAAGGAAGTGAAAACCTATACTCTGAAAACTACAAGACACTCATGAGAGAAATTAAGGAAGATACCAATAAATAGAAACACATCTGGTGCTCATGGATAGGAAGAATTAATATTGTCAAAATGGTCATCCTGCCTAAAGCAATCTACAGATTTAATACAATTCCTATCAAAATACCAACAGCATTCTTCAATGAACTAGAGCAAATCATTCTAAAATTCATATGGAACCAAAAAAGACCCCAAATAGCCAAAGCAGTTCTGAGAAGGGAGAATCAAGCTGGGGGAATTATGCTCCCCAACTAAAGCTCTACTACAAAGCCACAGTAATCAAGACAATTTGGTACTGGCACAAGAACATCCCATAGAGCAATGGAACAGACTAGAGAGCCCTGATATAAACCCAACCATATATGTCAATTAATATACGATAAAGGAGCCATGCAATGGGGAAATGACAGCCTCTTCAACAACTGGTGTTGGCAAAACTAGACAGGTATATGCAAGAGACTGAAACTGGATTATTGTTTAACCCCATACACAAAAGTAAATTCGAAATGGATCAAAGACCTGAATGTAAGTCATGAAACCATAAAACTCTTAGAAGACAACATAGGCAGAAATCTCCTAAATATAAGGATGAGCGACGTCTTCCTGAACGCATCTCCTCGAGCAAGGGAAACAAAAGCAAAAATGAACTCATGGGACTACATCAAACTAAAAAGCTCTGTGTGGCAAACGACAGCATTAACAGAACAAAAAGGCATCCTACAGTATGGGAGAATATATTTGTAAATGACATATCCGACAAGGGGTTAACATCCAAAATACATAAAGCACTCACACACCTCAACTCCCCAAAAGCAAATAACCTGATTAAAAAATGGGCAGAGGATATGAAGAGACAATTCTCCAATGAAGAAATTCAGATGGCCAACAGACACATGAAAAGATGCTCCACATCACTAATCATTGGGGAAATGCAGATTAAAACCACAATGAGATATCACCTCACACCAGTAAGGATGGCCAGCATTGAAAAGACTAAGAACAACAAATGCTGGTGAGGATGCAGAGAAAGGGGAACCCTCCTACACTGCTGGTGCAAATGTAAGCTAGTTCAACCATTGTTGAAGGCAATATGGAGGTGCTCAAAAAGCTAATAACAGAAATACCATTTGACCCGGAATCCCACTCCTTGGAATTTACCCAAAGAATACAATTTCTCAGATTCAAAAAGACATATGCACCCCTATGTTTATTGCAGCACTATTTACAATAGCCAAGATATGGAAGCAACCCAAGTGTCCATCAGTAGATGAATGGATAAAGAAGAGGTGGTACGTATACACAATGGAATACTATTCAGCCATGAAGGAAACAAATCCTACCATTTGCAACAACATGCATGGAGCTGGAGGACATTATGCTCAGTGAAATAAACCAGGCAGAGAAAGACAAATGCCAAATGATTTCCCTCATTTGTGGAGTATAACAACGCAGCAAAATTGAAGGAACAAAATAGCAGCAGACTCACAGACTCCAAGAAGGGACTAGTAGTTAACAAAGGGGAAGAGTGTGGGAAGGAGGGTGGGGAGGGAGGGAGGGAGAAGGGGATTGAGGGGTATTATGTTTAGTACACATGGTGTGGGGGGTCATGGGGAAAACAGTATAGCACAGAGAAGGCAAACAGTGAATCTGTGGCATCTTACTACACTGATGGACAGTGACTGCAATGGGGTATGAGTGGGGACTTGATAATATGGGTAAAAGTAGTCACCACATTGTTTTTTCATGTGAAAACTTAATAAGAGTGTATATCAATAATACCTTAATAAAAAATTTTTTAATTAAAAATAAAATAAATAAAAGATAAAGACTGAGGGGCTGAAACTGAGAGACTGTGCATCCTCATGTGCCCAGTTTATTCTGACAAGTAACTAAGGACCAACACATACCGGCATTCATAAAAAATCAGGCCTTCTTTCTGCTTTACAGTGAGACCCAAAGAGACATTTTAAAACTATTTAATAGGGGACTTAAAGGGAAGATATTGGCATATTACGGTTTCAAAGAAAACAAAACAGAAGTCTGATATTACTAGTTACCCAAATGAAAAAACTCCTCACCCATGCCTCCTCTTCCCATGACAATACCCTGGAGGTAGAAGACCTAGAAGTCTGATGTTAAGGAGCTTATGCCTATCAGTAAATGATCTGATAATTCCTAGAATAAAGAGATCTGTTCATTTAGCTCATAACTGCCCAAATATTTGATTACTGACTTTTTTTTACTTTGCATCTATTAAAATTCCACACATTATGGGAAATCCTTCCAAATCCATTATGCCTTTGCTGGGTATTTTTATTACATGCGCCATGTTTTCAGGTACTTGCCCAGGTAATGTGGACAGTTTGGCTAGAGCTAAAAACAGCTGGAAAGCTTTTCTAGAACTGAGGAATTCATTTAATTCTGAACAGTTATGAGAGAACTTAGCTCTCCAAGAAGGAGAAAATGGAACCAAATAAAGCTAGAAACAGACCCAAATATGAAAGAAAATGGTGAAAGGAAGCTTTCCACTGGGAAAATGTTCTCATAACTGAAAATTAGCTTTATCTTTTTGACAACTAACTGCCATACTTATACTCTTTAGGATAACTGGAATAATTATGGCTACTGCATCCTTCTGATGGAGAAAGGGCTCATGAAGAGATAAAGAGGGAGGGTGAGTGCACTGCATGGTCCTATCTAATTAAAACCTGTCATATAATTATATACAACCCCAGCAATAGGAGGGTCACAGGCTAGTTTGCTGGCAGGGAAATGTTGTTCCAAGGCATGAGTCACACAATCAAATGTTCTCACTAGCATCACCAATTCTCCTATAATCAGTTACATTTTTCATTTTATGGACACAGGACCCAAAGTTTTTCTATATGCAAACAAAACACTACACTTTTTCTCATATACAGGTTGTCTCCTAAAAATAATGTTATTCCCTTTTCTTGTTGAGAATCTTGGTGATCTTTTCAGTACATAAGCACCAAATTATAAATCTGGGCATTAGTTATCCATTTTTCCCATTTTTTCCTTTTTACCATTTGAGGAATTACTTTTTCCTCATTTTTCCATCCCAAGACAATACCATGCAGCTTAAATTTTGAAAATTCTAAGACCTGAAAATAACTTCTTCGATTTTGACTTGCCTCAGTGCAGCAGTCAAATCAAGTTAAAAATGCATACTCATATGAGTGGCTTTGATGTCAAGGTATCAGTTGGCCATTAAACATTCACAGCACTGTGTTTTTCTAAGCATTGCCTATTTATCCACATATAGGGCACAAAGATTCAAACTCTGTTGAGAATAAACACTCTGAAATAATTAATTTTCTGCCAGTGGCTTTATTACCAATAAAACCTTTGCTTCCCCCAAGGTTAATATGGCTGGTCCCAAATGCAGGACCAGATGTCTCTCTCATCCTACTGTTGAACCATCCTGCCAACGTCTCTTAATTATATGGTGACCTAGGTCCACCCAGCTTAGTTTGCCAGCTACTTGCTAAATGTTCTTTGTTTCAAGTGGCACTAAGCTACAAAGTTATATTAAAAAGTACACAGGGGAACTAAAACTTTTTCCCAAATTCCCAAGCAATTATTCCTTCTTGGTGACTAAAAGAGAGTCTAAAATGTTAGTTCCACAGATTTTCCCATCTGGGAAAGTGAAATTGAGACGTTAACCTCCACTCTCCTGAGGGCTTAGGTTTGTGACCAGCCTGCTCCCACGTGTGTTCTGTTGCCTGGAGACAAACTGGGCATAATGTCTGTATGTTTGCAAGAGGGAGAAGGTCCTTAATACTGTGGGATGCTATCCCTCCTGATTTCCAGGAAAATGGTCCTGTTCCCTGACTCCATCATAATCATACCCATGTACCATTCTGAAATGTCTCTACTCGTTAGAGAAAGAGCACTTTCTCTCCTCTTAGCAACTAGAAAGTTTCGGAAGAAACTTTTTGGCTCTATCAAAGTCCCAGTTTGCCTTCTTTATTTCTTAAACTGTGACTAAAAACCTTTCCATCAATGCAAGGTCATGAAATTGAACTCTTCTATGTATATCACATAAGCCATATCTCGGTCTGTGTCTCTTTGCTGCCTTTTATTTTCTTTATCCTGTAAATTAACATCCTTAATCTTACAAAGGAAAACCAAGCAAAACTCAGCAAAATACTGTTAATAAAAGATGAACCTACCCATACCGGGCGATTCTACACAGGCTTCTCCTATATGAACAAAGATACTTATCCGAATGACCCACAGTTGACTTCAGATTCTTTATTTATTATCTGGCTACATAGACAAGGACACTTGCTATTTATTTATCCAAATTGTCTGCTTCTGAAGATAAGAATATTGATTATTTAAAATGATGTGCTTAAAATCCCATGACAGAGCAAGGGCAAAGCAGGAGTGGAAAGCAGTTTCCCTTACCCCGGTTTATGTCATATTCGCACTGCTGATCAATCTCGCTCACCGGGAGTCAATGAAGTATACACCTTGGGATCAAGAACTGAATGTGGAAGATCAGCACGTTTAGAAAAACGGTCATGGTGATTTAGTATACTTAGCATATACATATAAGCATGACATGTAATTGCTTGTCCAATGTTATAATTCTTTGGCTCTTTAGGAGATACGGTCCCTTAGACAAAGAGAGGGCATAGCCTTATTGGAAGCCGAGGAATTTAGCACAAATCTCTTTTAGGCCAGGATGATTCTCCGGCAATACTAAACTGAGCATCTAAGGAAGGCTACATGGGCTCATGGGCAACAGCTCACTAAGCAGCACCGCGGGTGATAAAGATGGAGCCGGCGGTCAAATCACAAGGGATGACTAGATGCTGTGTCATTTCAAAGCAAGTTCATGATGTTTTTAACATTCTTCAGTCACAGTTCTTGGTTTGACTTCCTGAATTCAAACACATGTTGACAATTCCTCAAGCCTTGTTCGAACAGTAGATAATCTTACTGAACAACAAATATTTTGTTTTTTCTGCATCTGATGCTCTAGTTTAATGAAGTGTGACATATTATCCGGGTTATGTCAAGTCTGTGAATACAGGTGATAGTTTTCTATTTAATGGCAAATGAAATGGTATTAGTGTGATTGTTTATTGGCAACATTTTTTTCTCTGAATAAACATTACTTGCTTGCTTAGTAAAAAGGGTTGTTTCAAAAACATCCCGATTGGGCTTATATACAAGAATTAACCTGCAGTAAGGTTTTAAAACGGATTCTGCCCAGAATTCACATTAAGGAGAACCCCGTTGTGGTAGTTTGGGAAAATGACACCAGTTCTTCCCCCCTCCTCGTATCTACAGTTTTCGCCATGTAACTGTGCAGCACCCTCCTTCCCTGAACGGCTTTTACTACATGACTCGCTTTGGCCAATGCACTACAAATTGAGGGTTAGAATGGGCCTGCATATCTGAGCTTGTCCTGTTGTTCTCCATTATTTCCATAAGAACTTGCATTGTCTAGCTTGATGGGCCCTGAAAGAGCATCAGAGTCATGTGGAACAGAGCCAGTTCACAGAAGAATAAGTGAGCTGTTGAACTGCAGACAAGTGGGCCCAGCTAGCAGATAGCTGACCACCCCCCAAACCTCCAAACATGTGAGCAAGCCCAGGTAAGATCAGCAGAGGTGACTAGCTTATCCCTGCTGATTCCAGAAACATAGAGTAAATGCCTGTTGTCCACCCCTGAAGTTTTGTGGATAGTCATTACACAGCAGAACTGTGACAAGAGTTGAATGACCCACCTGTGGATCACTGTCCCTACACATTCCTTGACAATGCACATCTTGGGCACTGCTCTCAGTAAGCTGCAGTTAAACAAGAAAGAAGAGTGTTCTTCAGCAGTGGCCATGTTTCCAGCACTACGGAGAGATACACAAGAAAAACAAACCATGGTCCAAGACCTCAAGAAATGTATAATTTCACTGAGAAAGAAAAATCACATACTCACAAGGGATAAATTTTATCAATGTATCTTGACTGGGGGCTTACATCACTTTTGCTGGAGAGATTTAATCAAAATGTGAATGTTTTTGGTGCTAGCCAGGACTCACTAAATCTAAAAACTCTGGGGGTTAGGCCCAGGGATATATATCTTGAAAAAGTTCTCCAGGGAATTCCAATTCACTCCCCTGGTTAAGAACCACTGGGGAGGGCTTAATAAAAACACATACTGTATTTGTACATAAGTATAATAGAGCATAGGAGAAAGATGAAGTCAGTAGAGGCTGGAATTGTCACAAAAGCCTTAAGAGCAGGAGTCTGAACAAGTTCTTAAAGAATCACAGGATTTGGATAAACAGAAAAAGGTGGGAATCCAAGCAGAAAGAATGTCATAAGCTCTAGAATAGAAATGGGAATTAATATGGCATGGATAGAACAGAGATTTGTTTATTTATGTATCTATTTATTCACCAAGAACTTCTTTAGCATTTACCAAGCACTCGTCTAGTTTTTTACAAACATTAACTATCATAGCAAAATTATGAGATAAACACTAATATCAGCCTCACTTCACAGAATCTTATAGAGGAATACCAAAGTTGCTGTCCACTACCTTGGAGCTAGATGTTATTAAAAGTAGTAGTAGTAGTTTTCTGGAGTGTATACAGGTTGCAAGTAGGAAGATTGAAAACACTAAGAGGGAGAGAGAATAAAACCATTTTATATATCAACTGTGGTTGGCATTTTGTTTAAATATAATTCTAGTAAAATAGCTTGATTCTAATTAAAGAGGTCTTTCTTCCTGGAGAATGTAGTCATGTTTTTATTCCATTTTTAAAGGCATGAGGGCAAAGTCTTCTTTCAGTAAATAAAAAGGATCTGGGGATTCTGCCCGGACAGGACCAAATTCCTAAGCAAGGTAATTATCTAAGGAGAGAATTGTACGGGTCTCCAAAGCATCACATTGAATTCGATGATATTCACCCACTCTATATATACAGGACAAAACAAGTCACAAATTCAACTTTCTTTCGTAGGCACACCCAGACTTATAAGCAATTCCATTTCTTTCTCTTTCCCTCAAGAAAGAATAGCATAATGTGTAATGCACAATAATTAAAGGGATTATTATAAGGATAACCTTGAATCCTTTCTAATTTATCCTAAAAATTAAATCATTCACAACCTTTGATATTTTAGTTTTGTGAGATAATTAGTTGCAGCAGAGCTAACAACTAATCAAAGTATAATACATAGACAATTTCTGGCTTATACAAGTTGCAGGAACCATATAACTGTCAGAGTTATTCCCTCACTTTGAACACATAGGCATTATCGGTATGTGTTCTAAACATTACCATAAAAATAAATGAGAATGGCCAATGTATTATATAGTAATGGTTATTGTCACATTTACTCTCAACAGTAATAACATCTGGAAATAGAATGAACAGTAAGGTAGTCATGCTCTGTAAGCTATCAAAATTGTCTCTAATTTGAGATCTGAAACAATTATACCAACTATAGGACTAGAAAGTTCAAGATTTATTAGTAAAAATATCCACAATGAATGGATGCAAAATTGGTGATTGTATCTCCTTAAAAGGGACAAAGTAATTTTAAAAGAGCAGACTTATATACTTTTGTATAATCATGAGTATCTATTAAATTCTAAATTCTACAAGGCCAGGAAAGGAATTTAATTAATACTGCAACTGATTAGCTTAGTTATTAGAACAAATAAACTCACTGTGGTACATTAAATCTTTTGTAAGTTCACATTATTACAGGGCCCAACATTAAACAAAGTCTCCCACCTGTCTAAAAAATGCTTAGTATTCTCACAAGTAAATCAGAAACACAGAACATGTATGGATCAACAGAAGGACATCCCAACCAATAGAAAAATATCTTGATTACATGACCTGCTGAGAGTTATCCAAAAGTTTTCATTTTGTAATATAAAGTACAGCATTAAAGTAAAAATTTCTCATTGTTTTGTATTACTTCATTAAGGCAAAATTTCCATGAGAGTAGGACTATGTTTATATTGCTCACTTTGTCTCACAAATACTTTGTGTCTGGCCCTAACAACAAATATTTGCTGAATGAATAAGTGAATTAATTAATACCATTATTATTCTTATTTGAATGTCTCTGATAATTTACTGATCTATTAAGAATATAATTTTAAATTAGAACATAGAATTTAAAATCAAGTCCAGTCTCATCAATGACCATTAAGAAGGTTGAATACACAAAACCTCCCTCATTTCTAGAGTGATTTTCCTACTATCCAGTACATAATAGGGACCATTAGACCTTTCAGTTGTGTTTTCCATTTTCTGGTTCTCAAATTTATATCTTTTCAGCCTCCTTGAGATTTTATTCCTTGTACCATGAAGAGCTTACTGATGCCAATATTATAAAAGCAAGGGTAACAATTTCCATGGGGGGAAATCCTTTTGGCAATTGACAGTAGAGACCAAGAATCCCTGTGGTTTGGCCAACCAAACTTTCCTGGAACGGTCATCAGACATAACAGCAAACTGGCCTTGTTCCTGCCAGTTCCATTCCTTTCCAGGAAGAAACTCAAAAGTAACCCTTATACAAAGGGTCCCCAAGTGAGATCCCCTAACAATCTAATTTTCTTCTCATAAAAAAGTAAAAAAATTTCTGTCCCATAACCTATAAGAGACTGAACACATTACCAGAATCATTAAAACTTCTTAGTTCTTGAAACATGGCCAAATCCTAAACTTTTGCACTTTTTCTTTCCATCCTAACAGTCACCTGACTCCTATTCAAATAGTCGGCAGGGAACTAAAACCCAACAAACCACTTTAATTTTTCTTACTAATTGTTCTAATTAAGCACAAATGTTATGGCAGCAAAATACGTCTACAAACAACACTGTTATATAACAGAGACCAAAGGACAGGATTTCAAAACATTAGAATATGTTTAATCTAAGCATTTGCATTCTGTCCACCTTCACTCTGCAGCAAAAATGAGTCCTCTGGTTGGAAGTCCTCTGGTTGAGTGTAACAGTATCATTTGAGGCTCTGCCAGTACTACAAACAATGACTAATTCTACAATGTGCTTTACTCCCTCCTTTCTCTCTTTCCATGAAAGAAACTAAGGCAACAACAAGCAGGATACATCCAGCTGGGCTCCCTGTGAGAACACCTCTCTTCCTATAATCAAACTCAACAGAAACAGGCTCTTGCTGCCAGGATATCAAACATGAAGAGACTGCTATTCTGCAGAAAATAAACAAGCAGACATCAAAGATTTGGTGAAATTTTGATTAGGAAACTCTCTCAGTCTTTCCACACAATAGACACAGTACTACTGACATGTGCTGTAGCCAGAAGTGGGTATATGGATGTTTATTTTTGTCTTTGGATCCTATGTTAAGTTGACAGACACACATCACCTTAGACATTGTAATGAAAAATTAACAAAATAGTGACCCTTGCATGAACCTAGTCTTGGAATCAGAAACTTCATGTATATAAGAGCATCAGAATACTTTTGTCATTCACCACTTCATTTAAGACTGAGATTTTAAATTCCTTGTAGAATTGAGAAGTAATATCTAACCAGAAATGATTTTGCTCTGGTGAAATATCAAGACAAACTGTTTCCTTGCCCAAGGACATCATACTACAAATTACCACAATGAAAAGGGTGTCAGTGAGGGCAGAAAACAACTTTGCCTTATTCTTTTCAACCATTCATTTAGGTCTGAAGATTCGATCAATGGGCAACCAAACTGCAGAACTGCCATAGAATGCAAATACTCAAGATTAGACCTGTAAGGTAAAGTTCCAATCAGTGTCACTTGGATAAAAGTATATTGGAAAGCTAAAGCTGTAAAATCATTCCACAGAAAAGAAAAACTCATCCAGAACATTAAGAAGTACTTGAATAATTTATGTAATTTGGACAAACGTCACATTACTGTTCAATTTCCACTTTGCTTTGCTGGAGCTAACTTCACCTGCCAGATTATTTTGTCTCTCTCTACATAGCTGCCATCTTCACTCTTAAGGCTTTGCTCTCTCTAACCAAGTGGCAGATCTTTGAAAATACATTATAACATGTTTCTGCAAGCTTCAAGAGCTTGAGGAATGGTACCTTTCAGGGGAGAGACTGTTGAAAAAGGAAGTCGCCAACCTCAAACCTCTAGCTGTGATTACCTAATTGTTCCTAAAAAGTATGCTCATGATTTCCCTCAGTAAATTCTCCATCTTGCCTATTACAAGTCACCATTCACCTAGTCTATAGGTCTAATAACAACTAGAAGATAGAGGCAATTAGGATAGGGAACCACAGTCCCCAGTCCTAATTAACCTACCAAGGTCACATAAAACTCCAGGTGTTACCTCCAGAATTCTCAATATCCCTTGACTCACACAGGGACACCACCTGTGATACTACTTTCTGTGAGTGGGGATACGATTTGTAACAATGGCTACACAATTTCAAAACACTCAGTCCAGACAACAATTCATAAAAAGAAATAGAGAAAATCACTTTAAAAGCAAACTAGCTGTTTGAGGGTGTAGAAAGAAGACAAGTTGTTTGAATTCACTGCTTTTCAATCAGTTGTGAGGCTGTGTAGACAGCAGTATAGTTTGTGATTAAGAGCCAGGCTCTGGACTCAGAATACCTTAATCCAAATTCTGCCTTTAATACTCACCAGCTTTATAACCTTGGATTACTTACCTCTCTGAAAAGTAGTTCTTCATCTGTAAAGAGAATCACACCACCTCATAAAGTTAAGTGTAAGTGAGATCTTTCTTATATAGAGGGTTTAGCTTTGCCAAGGACATAGTAAACCTTCCATAAATATGAGCTATTATTATTTTTCAATAATATATTGAGGATATGTATTGAGGAATACATGCCTAGAATATAGGATATGATTGAAAGTGAGAGTAATTTTTATACAGTTTTACCTTATATATAAAACTTACATTTCATATAATAAGTTCTTTGATGAGTTTATTATTGTTTTCAATCAAATTTTGCTTCTGATTAAAAGTGTTTTATTCTGCAATCTTAGATTTGACTCCTTATTTATCAACATCATTCAAGATAAACTGAAGTGACCAACTTGTTTTATTCACAAACTATCTTTTCTAAGAAACCAAACAATTCTTTCAAAAATCAAATAGCGAACATTTTGGAGTGAAGATAAAAGCTTTCACGGTTGTGACTGAATTGGGGTATGAGTGGGGATTTGATAATATGGGTAAATGTAGTAACCACATTGTTTTTTCATGTGAAATCTTCGTAAGAGTGTATATCAATAATACCTTAATAAAATAAATAAATAAAGCTTTCACTGTCAAAATGCTCAGTTTTCAATTGTAGTGTGACAGTTTGATACTTAATTATAAAGCCTTGATACCACATTTGTAAGCTCTATTATTAAAAGGACCCATGTGATTACTGTACGATCATAGCGCTTAGAGGCCTCACTCTCTTGGGTATTAAACATAAACCACCATCTCAGTGTCTATCCTTGAATCACACCATGAAAACTACTCAACACTATGAAAACTCACCGGTGATCATGTTCTAGGTAACACCTTTTGATTTCATTGTCCTCGATAAGGTCCTTGGCACATGCTAGGACGATGCTGTATTTCTGAATTGATCTGAAGCTTATCAGCACTTAGATCCGATGCCATACCCCACAGACCTGGGGATGTTCTGTTCGTGCTTAGAGGTGTGATGGATGACCCTAAGACCTGACACTTCTCAGGCACTGAATTAGACACTGTGAAATGAAGCAGGTGGAGCCAGCTGAATCCATTAGGTCCATGTAACGATATTCCTACATAGCATGTGAATGTCAATTTTCCTCTTGAAAAACAGAAATTTCAAACCATTGAGAGGCACAAGAGTCCTCTGTCTAGCCAATGCCTGGTTTTATCTAGTCAGCCGAATCTCGGATTGTAATTATTCACCAGCACTTTGCAGGCCCTGGCTACTCCTTTCATATCATCAGACTCTTTGAAGTTTTATGAGGGCCCAACTTTAATTTAGATGAAAGATTTCACTCTGTGGGTTTCTTAAATACCCTCAGGAAAGGGCTGGGTTCATCTACTCCTACAGCCATTCCTCACTCACTGCTTTGTTTTGCAGGTAGCATTTAAACCACAGTATTTCGAGGTCTAAAGTCAAGGGCAGGAAAACCATCCCACTTGCCTCTGTGGCTATCATTCAGAATCTGACTTATTAAAATAGAAAGGAGGGCCTCAAATATAGAACAGTGGGTCCTGGCCTCAGTCAGAGTGAACAACAAAATCAGTCAATCAAAATAAAGCCAAAGTACAAACTCAAAGCAAAGCAAAACTACGCTTTGAGCAAAGAGCACTTTCAATAAGGGAGAAAAGCTACCTTCAGCCAATAGCAACAGCACAAATAAGAGAGGTGCTAAAGGCCACTTGCAGGATTGGTTGAATGCTAAGGTAGAAATTTTTGTTTCCATATGTACAGTTTTCTAATCCAAGACACTTTTCTGTACCTCAACAGAATCTAGCATAGTTCCAGAGTGATTAACTCAGCCTTTGGGGATCAGCTTAAACATCACTTCTTTAATGAAGTCTTCCCTCTCCCTCCAAACTAGGTTAGTGCCTGTGATACAAGTTGCTATTCTATTCTTTACTTCTTCATAACAATAATTACGATTAAAATTAATTATCTGCTTCATTATTAGCTTTCTGCGGGATTTAACATTCCAGGAGACAGGACAGTGTCTGCTTTGTTCCCTGACATATAGAAGAAGCCCAATATTTATTTATTGAAAAATCAGTATTTGGAGACTGAATATCCAGATAGACATCTCCAAGAACCTAGGATATTAGACCTACATCAGACTTTAAGTCGCAGTTAGTTCAACCCCTAGTCCAATGTGGGAATCCCCTATCAAAGTGCTTAACTGATGATCATCTAGTTGCTCCTTATACAATTCCAATGAAGGTTCAGTAAGTCATTTGTCCGACATTGTAGTCTACTGTCCACTACTTACTAGAAATTACTTCATAAACTGCTTCCTATACTTCTGTGTGTCAGGTCCAATCTCAGAACCAATCCAGAATAAAACCCATCCCTTCCTCTGCATGAGCATACTTAAAGAAGGCAAAATATAGCAAAGTAAATATAATGTGCTCCAATTCATGTTCTTTCCTCCAGCCTTAGACCCTTAGCTCTTCTAAATGTTCCTCATACAATGTGATTTTGATTTTACTCACAGTCGTTATTCCTTTACACATCCTGTGTCCCAATTTGACCATATCCCACAATACTCCAAATGTGGTATGAAGACAAAGTACAGTGAAACCATTATTTTCCTTGATCTGGACTCCATAATTCTTAGTGTAGCTTAACTTTGCATTGCGAGTGGTATCCTACTAACCTTATAAAAAAAAAACTGAATTCTACTGGGTTCAGCACCGCCTTAGTAAAGCTATGATCTCCTAGAAATATGAGAGTTACTTTTCTTTGTCATGTATGTGTCAGTACTGTATTTAATTCCCATTGCCTTGGGGAAAATTACATGACACAGGGTATATGGAAGTATCATAAGGTCTATCCCAGAACAGGCATAAAAAGTACACAATTTTTTTCTTCCTTTCCTTTTGATTATTTAATTTGTCTCAAGACCTCACCAAACAAAACAAGATCTTTCTGTAATGATTGATGATCACTCCAAACAGCAGAATCCTAAAGAATTGCTTTGGTCTGCAAAGGGCCACAGTGAAGTTTTCATTTCAATGGTGATATAATTTCTAGTCTTTTAAAAACCAAGTCCAAGAAGGATGCAATGCATTGAGTCTCTGAGTCATCACTATCTAGTGCTCCTAAAAGAAGAGGTGGCCTGGTGGTGTCTCTGCCTTTCCACTCCCAACAAAACTCCATCACACAAGCCTATTTCTGTTCCCCACAAAGGCCTTAGGGCTGTGGGCAAAAAGAAACCCTGACACATTAATTCAAGATGGTGGCATGAGAGGTGAGATGGAGAGCTCCTCTCAAAACCACAAACAGTACAAAAATATACTTAATAAATACAACTAACCTTCAGACAGCAACAAGAAAGAAGGCTGAACCAGACTGCATACAGACCTCATGAACAGAGCAGACCTCAAGAAACAGGGTAATATACGAAAGCCTTAATCTGGCGGGACCCAAGCCCTTCCCCACCCCAGCTCACCGATGGGAGGAAGATAAATGGAGCACGGGAGGGGGTGGAAGCCTGGGACTACTGAACACCTAGCACTGGACATCTGCTTTATGGGCAGAATCCTGTATTGTGTGGTGCCCTGGGCATTGGGGAGCTCGGACAGGCAGAGTGCTTGAGAAAATTGACATTCCGGCCATTTGTGGAGGAGGGGATCCTCACCCGGCCGCTCTGTGTTGGAGGAAAGGCAGGGGGTCTGAGAGTCTTCCTAGCAGCGAGAGGGCTGCTGAAGGGGCGGTGTTTGCATGGAGCGTGCTGTGCGGGAGAAGGGAGGGCTGCACAAGGTTGTCTGGGTGCGCTCTGCCCAGTTGGTTGGGAACTTTGAGGAGCTTCAGGTGCTCCATCCCTCTGACTGCCTACTCAGCTCTGAGGCCCCCCACTGTGATACACAGCCTGCTGAGCCTTCCTACTGGCCTGCAGGCACCCTCTTGCAAACCCACAGTCACTGTGCAGGCATCAGGCCAGCCAGAGGAAGGCCCCACCTACAACAGCTAGAGATGCAAAGCCCAGAAGATTACCCGTGTGTGCTTGGCCCACTGCCTCTGACACTGGAGACAGGCACCACAGATGGGAAGCAGGAAACAGATGTTTTCTCCCCCCAGGCACCAGCTCCGCTCCCCTACGCCCCCCAACCTCACTCTAGGGGCTGAGCAGCTCCAGAGACTGGAGTTTCTGCACATTAGTGGGCACCACACAGAAATATGAAACATCAAAAGAACATGGTTCAGACCAAAATCTAACAAACCCCAGAAAGAGGGTCAAATGAAACCGAACTCACAAATCTTCCAGAAAGAGAGTTCAAAATAAAAATTATAAACATGCTTATGGAGGTACAGAAAAATATTCAACACCTCAGGAACGAATTTAAGATGGAGATTCCATCATTAAGAAATACCATATCTGAAATGAAACATACAATGGAGGGATTCAAAAGATTAGATGTAATAGAAGAGATGGTAAATGGAATAGAAATTAGAGAAGAGGAATACAAAGAAGCTGAGATACAGAAAGAAAAAAGGATCTCTAAGAATGAAAGAATATTGAGAGAACTGTGTGACAAATCCAAACAGAAAAATATTTGCATAATAGGAGTACCAGAAGAAGAAGAGAGAGAAAAAGGGATAGAAAGTGTGATTGAGGAGGTAATTGCTGAAAACTTCTCCAATCTGGGGAAGGAGATCGTCTCTCAAGCCATGGAGGTGCACAGATCTCCCAACACAAGGGACCCAAGGAAGACAACATCAAGACATATAATAATTAAAATGGCAAAGATCAAGGATAAAGACAGACTTTTAAAAGCAGCTAGAGAGAGAAAAAAGATCACATACAAAGGAAAACCCATCAGGCTATCATCAGACTTCTCAACAGAAACCTTACAGGCCAGAAGAGAGTGACATGTTATATTTAATGCAATGAAGCAGAAGGGCCTTGAACCAAGAATACTCTACCCGGCAAGGTTATCATTTAAATTTGAAGGAGGGATTAAACAATTTTCAGATAAGCAAAAGCTGAGAGAATATACCTCCCAGAAACCACCTCTACAGGGCATTTTGGAGGGACTCCTATAGATGGAAGTATTCCTAAGGCTAAAAAGATGTCATCCAAAGGAAGACAAAGAGTACAGAATATGATTCATAACATACAAAGAATGGAGGGGAAGAAAAAGGAGTAAAAAAAAAAGAATCTTCAGGCTGTGTTTATAATAGTATACAAATTAAGTTAAATTGGACTGTTAGATAGTAAGGGAATTGCCCTTGAACCTTTGGTAACCCCAAATCTAAAGCCTGCAATGGCAATAAGTACATACCTAACGATAATCACCCTAAATGTAAATGGTCTGAATGAACCAATCAAAAGACATAGAGTTACTGAATGGATAAAAAAACAAGACCCATCTATAAGCTGCCTACTGCCTACCAGAGACTCACTTCAAACCCAGAGACATACACAGTCTGAAAGTAAAGGGATGGAAAAAGATATTTCATGCAACTAATAGTGAGAAAAAAAGCAAGAGTTGCAGTACTTGTACCAGACAAAATAGACTTCAAAACAAAGAGAGTCACAAGAGACAAATAGGACATTACATAATGACAAAAGGGTCACTCTAACAAGAGGATATAACTATTATAAATATCTATGCACCCAACACAGGAGCACCTACATATGTGAAACAAATAATAACAGAATTAAAGGGGGAAATAGAATGCAATGCATTCACTTTAGGAGACCTCAACACAGCACTCACTCCAAAACACAGATCAACCAGACAGAAAAGTAAAGACACAGAGGCACTGAACAACACACTAGAACAGATGGACCTAACAGACATCTACAGAACACTCCATCTGAAAGCAACAGGATACACATTCTTCTCAACTGCACATGGAACATTTTCAAGAATAGATCATATATTAGGCCATAAAAGAACCTCAGTAAATTCAAAAAGACTGAAATTGTACCAACCAGCTTCACAGATGACAAAGGTATAAAACTAGAAATAAATTGTGGAAAGAAAATGAGAAAGCCCACAAACACATGGAGGCTTAATAACATGCTCCTAAATAATCAATGGATCAATGACCAAATAAAAATAGAGATCAAGCAATACATGGAGACAAATGACAACAATAATTCAACACCACAAAATCTGTGGGATGCACCAAAGGCCGTGCTAAGAGGGAAATATATTGCAATACAGGCCTACCGCAGGAAAGAAAAACAATCCCAAATGAACACTCTAAACTCTCAATTAACGAAACTAGAAAAGGAAGAACAAATGAGGCCCAAAGTCAGTAGGAGGAGGGACATAATAAAGATTAAAGCAGAAATAAATAAAATTGAGAAGAATAAAACAATAGAAAGAATCAATGAAAGCAGGGGCTGGTTCTTTGAGAAAATAAACAAAATTGTTAAATCCCTAGCCAGACTTATCAAGAAAAAAGAGTCCACACACATAAACAGAATCAGAAATGAGAGGAAAAATCACTATGGATACCAGAGAAATACAAAGAATTATGAGAGAATACTATGAAAAATTATATGCTAACAAACTGGATAACCTAGAAGAAATGGACAACTTTCCAGAAAAATACAACCTTCCAAGGCTGACCCAGGAAGAAACAGAAAATATGAATAGACCAATTACCAGCAAAGAAATTGAATTGGTAATCAAAAACCTACCTAAGAGCAAAACTTCTGGACCAGATTGTTTCACTGCTGAATTTTATCAAACATTTAGTGAACACCTAATACCCATCCTCATTAAAGTTTTCCAAAAAGTAGAAGAGGAGGGAATCCTCCAAAACTCATTCTAGAAAGCCAACATCACTCTAATACCAAAACCAGGCAAAAACACCACAAAAAAGAAAATTACAGACCAATATCCATGATGAACATAGACGCAAAAATACTCAACAAAATATTAGCAAACCAAATTCAAAAATACATCAAAAAGATCATCCATCATGACCAAGTGGGATTCATCCCAGGGATGCAAGGATGGTACATTTAAAAATTCATCAACATCATCCACTACATCAACAAAAAGAAGGACAAAAACCACATGATCATCTCCATAGATGCTGAAAAAGCATTTGACAAAATTCAACATCCATTCACGATAAAAACTCTCAACAAAATGGGTATAGAGGGCAAGTACCTCAACATAATAGAGGCCATATATGACAAACCCACAGCCAACATTATACTTAACAGCAAGAAGTTGAAAGCTCTTCCTTTAAGATTGGGAACAAGACAAGGATGCAGACTCTACCCACTTTTATTCAACATTGTACTGAAGGTCCTAGCCACAGCAATCAGACAACACAAAGAAATAAAAGGCATCCAGATCTGCAAGGAAGAACTCAAACTGTCCTTGTTTGCAGATGACATGATATTGTTCATAAAAACCCTAAAGAATCCACTCCAAAACTATTAGATCTAATATCTGAATTCAGCAAAGTTGCAGGATACAAAATTAATACACAGAAATCTGTTGCATTCCTATACACTAACGATGAACTAGCCGAAAGAGAAATCAGGAAAACAATTCCATTCACAATTGCATCAAAAAGAATAAAATACCTAGGAATAAACCTAACCAAGGATGTGACAGACCTATACCCTGAAAACTACAAGACACTCTTAAGAAAAATTAAAGAGGACACTAATAAATGGAAATTCATCCCATGCTCTTGGCTTGGAAGAATTAATATTGTCAAAATGGCCATCCTGCCTAAAGCAATCTACAGATTCAATGTAATCCCTATCAAATTACCAACAGCATTCTTCAGTGAACTAAAGCAAATAGTTCTAAAATACATATGGAACCAAAAAAGACCCCGAATAGCCAAAGCAATCCTGAGAAGGAAGAATAAAGCAGGGGGGATTACACTCCCTGACTTCAAGCTCTACTACAAAGCTACAGTAATAAAGACAATTTGGTATTGGCACAAGAACAGACCCATAGACCAGTGGAATAGAATAGAGAGCCCAGATATAAACCAAAGCATATATGGTCAAATAATATCTGATAAAGGAGCCATGGATATACAATGGGGAAATGACAGCCTCTTCAACAACTGGTGTTGGCAAAACTGGACAGCTACATGTAAGAGAATGAAACTGGATTACTGCCTAACCCCATACACCAAAGTAAACTCAAAATGGATCAAAGACCTGAATGTAAGTCATGAAACCATAAAACTCTTAGAAAAAAATAAAGGCAAAAATCTCTTGGACATAAACATGAGCAACTTCTTCATGAACATGTCTCCCCGGGCAAGGGAAACAAAAGCAAAATGAATGAATGGGACTATATCAAACTAAAAAGCTTCTGTACAGCAAGGGATACCATCAGTAGAACAAAAAGAGATCCTACAGTATGGGAGAATATATTTATAAATTACATATCTGATAAGGGGTTGACATCCAAAATATATAAAGAGCTCATGCACCTCAACAAACAAAAAGCAAAAAAGCCAATTAAAAAATGGGCAGAGGATCTGAACGGACACTTCTCCAAAGAAGAAATTCAGATGGCCAACAGGCACATGAAAAGATGCTCCACATCACTAGTCATCAGAGAAATGCAAATTAAAACCACAGTGAGATATCACCTCACACCAGTTAGGATGGCCACCAACCAAAAGACAAACAACAACAAATGTTGGCAAGGATGTGGAGAAAGGGGAACCCTCCTACACTGCTGGTGGGAATGTAAATTAGTACAACCATTGTGGAAAGCAGTATGGCGGTTCCTCAAAAAACTCAAAATCGAAATACCATTTGACCCAGGAATTCCACTCCTAGAATTTACCCTAAGAATGCAGGAGCCCAATTTGAAAAAGACAGATGCACCCCTATGTTTATCGCAGCACTATTCACAATAGCCAAGAAATGGAAGCACCTAAGTGTCCATCAGTAGATGAATGGATAAAGAAGATGTGGTACATGTACACAGTAGAATATTATTCAGCCACAAGCAGAAAACAAATCCTACCATTTGCAGCAACATGGACGGAGCTAGAGGGTATTATGCTCAGTGAAATAAGCCAGGCAGAGAAAGACAAGTACCAAATGATTTCACTCATATGTGGAGTATAAGAACAAAGAAAAAACTGAAGGAACAAAACAGCAGCAGACTCACAGAACCCAGGAATGGATTAACAGTTACCAAAGGGAAAGGGACTGGGGAAGATGGGTGGGAAGGGAGGGATAAGGGGGAAAAAGGGCTATTACAATTAGCACACATAATGTAGTGGGGATGGGGGTGGGGTGGGGGAATACGGGGAAGGTAATATAACACAGAGAAGACAAGTAGTGATTCATCCTTCTATGCTGATGGGCAGTGACTGCAATGGGGTATGTGGTGGGGACTTGACAATAGCGGGAGTCCAGTAATCATAACGTTGTTCATGTAATTGTATATTAATAATAGCAACAAAAAAAAGAAACCTTGACACATCCACTGTTCATTTCCTGTTTCTTATTAGCCTACAAATTATGTTAGTGAATTGCTCCAGAAAAATATCACCTGTCCTCTAAAGTATAAAATGTCCCTGTTCCCACACTTGCAGCTAATCTGATGCTTTCTTTAGTGATCCATATGGCTTAAAAAATGCATTTCTTTTTCTACTTTCTAGAAGTAAATGAACATGTAACACCCTCATCTGTTTATTTGTTCATATTATGTTTGTTTATATCAAAATAATACATATACACAATTTAAAATGTCAAACAGTTACCAAAGAAAAAAGTTGTCTTCTACTCCTTTTCTTTTTATTCCAAAGCCCTGATCAGCACAAGTAATGGTTCTCATCTCTTTTTAATAGTTTTTCCTGATATTCACCTCTTATATATAAACCATACCTGTTATCTTGATTTTTCAGTTTTTTGTGTTATCTATTGCTTTCCAATAATCAAGAGGAGGATTTGACTCTGTTATACAAACATTTACTTCTCTCTCCCTCTCTTACATTCTCACCATCTTCTCAATTTAGCTATATAATTATTTTTATCAAATTGATATTTAATACATAATATTATCACACTATTTATTACAGCTCATCCAGATAATATATCATAATTATGTTCCCCTCACTGTAAACATTTTGTTTTTCATTGAGTTAGTAATTGCATCCTTTATCCCCATTTGCTTTGTTATACAAGTAATTAACTCTAGTTCATTCTCAAATTTTAAAACAAAACTTTATAAGTATACTTAAGTATAGTCAAATACATCAGGTAAGCATTCAATATCTACTGGAACATTCTCTCCTCTCCAACTGGGACCTGCTGAGAAACTGTTTTCCTGACACTTTCCTTCACCATTATCTTGAAATTCTCTTTGTCTTCCTTGTATTTGGCCGCTGTGTCTCAGATCCCATGCTTTACTCCTCTTTAGATTACTCCAGTTTGTTACTAGCACATTTTTCAGTGGTTTCCTGAGGAAGACTGCATGAGTATTTTTGAGTCACTGCATGTCTGAAAACATTTTTATTTCTACCTTCACAGGTGACTGATAGTTTAGCTGAGTACAGTGTTCTAGATTGGAAATTACTTTCTCTCAGGACTTTCACATAGTGCTCTACTGTTTTCTAGGTTTCAATGTTTTTGTTGAAAAGCTGAAAAGCTGTTGATACTTTAACTATGTGGTGTGATTCTTTCCTCTTCCCCTGTTAGTCTTCCCCTCCTCTTCTCCTGCTACCCCTCCCACTCTCCCTCACTTTCTCACATCTTCAAGGATTTATTTTCTTCATCCCTGATGTTCTGAAATATCATGATCCATTTCCCAAGTGTTGGTGTTTTTTTCATGGACTTTTTTTTTCTGGATCCTCACAAACTCTTTCAATATGAAACTTAGGTCCATCAGCTTTAGAAAATGTATTATTTCATTCACAATTTTTTCCCAGCTTTTCCCACAATTTTTCTGCTCTTTTTTTTGGAGCACATATTTTTCAGTTGTGTATCTTTTGGAAAAATATTGTTTTCCTAAATTTTCCTTCAATTTTTCACATTTTTGTCTTTTGATGTTACTTGTAGAAAGATTGCTTCAAATATATATTCCAAATATCTTATTGATTTTAAGGTGTTTGTAGTTTGAAGTTTGAAAGAGTTCTTTCTTGTTCATGGCATACTCCCTTATGAAAGTACACTGTTATTGTTTCAAATGTAAAATAAGTAAAGGGAATAAAGAACAAACTCCCAATTATAAAATTAATCACAGGGATGAAAAGTACAGCATAGGAAATACAGTCAATCATATTGTAGTAACTTTGTATGGTGACAGATGGTAACTTCACTTACTATGGTGAGCATTTATTTCATAATGTATATAATTATCAAATCATTATGCTGTACCCACTGAAGCTAATATAATATTTTATATCAATTTATACTTCAATTTCAAAAAAACCAAAACAAATGCAATGCCTTATCTTACTGAGAACTTTACTTGTAGCTTTTTTTTTTTAAGTTTTATTCTCTTTCCTTCATCAGCTTTACTTCCTGAGTCTCCCTTTTCTGTGTTCATTTTGGTCTTTGCCTACTACATTAGGGACTTCCAATGTCTGGTTTTCCCTGGCCAGCTATTTATATTTAAGAGTGAGATCCTAAAACTGTATTTGGATTTTTTTTTTAAAAGGCTGTGGATTGACGGCTCTTACTGTGTGTGATCAAGGGGGCAAACATGCTATTTCACTCATTAAGTCCTGATGATAGTTTGTAAATCTTTTGTTTTGAGCCAGTCTTTGGAGCTGGGGATAGGAACTCTATAGTTACTTCTAAATTGTGCTGCCACTATCATTCTCTGAAAAGGAGAAGAGGGCTGGAACTACCAGTACAGAACTTAGACTTACACTCAGTCTTCTTGTTTACAATTCAGAGACACACCCTGTGCTTAGTTTTGCTTATTCTCTCTGAGTTAAAAGTCTCCCCTGACCAACTTTGCCAGAAATAGAAACTTCATTTCCTCTGCTGATTTCAGATTCATCTCCTAAACCCAATTTAGAAGTATCCAATATCTCAACCTCCTAAGACTTTTGGGATTCCACAAATTTGTTCTCTTGTTTTTTGTATACCTCCAATGTGTTCTTCTTTCTAATGTCTAATTAATCAAATATCATTTCTCTAGATTTGTATTTTCCAATATGGAAAATGTATGGATGATGTATGGACTCTATAGAAGAAATTGATATTTTTAATGTAATATTTAATTTTCTCAAAAGCAGCTACTAAAACTGCTGATCCATAACTTTTTTAGTTGGGGAAGGAATAAAATGCGGGAAGTAGTGTGAACAAAATCTTCAGCTATTATAACAGAAAGTCATTAACCTTCTGCTAATGTCTAAAGCTGAGAAATAAGAAAAGAGTCCAATATTAAGGCTACTACCAAAAGCAGGAATGATTGAATATGGTTGACGCTGGGTGCCAGGAAGCTGACTGCAGTGACATGTGGAGGAGGGGATTATGAATGTTCACTATTAGCTTTGTAGTACCCTTTATTTTTTAACGCATGTTTAACTTATTAAAAATTTAAAATTTGTTTTAAGAAATACCTTAAGTGAATATTTATACATCTAGAACAGTGTTTATTATTAGAAAGTAGCAATTTTATTGTAGCTGTAATAAGCATCTACAGCCTTGACTTATGAACACATCCACATATATCTTAACTTTTGAAAAGTTGGAGTCAGACTAGCTTAAGTTTCAAGGACAGAAGTCTATTGGAGAAATTAGATTTTCTCTCTTGCTAGTAAAAAGAGATATTTTTCTAGGGGAAATGTTAAATATGAAAGCAAAACTCCCAGTAGGTGATAATAATCTTGCTTTCATGAAAGAGCAGTCAAGAAAAGCACATTCATTTGTCTACTTCCAAAGTTTGCTGCAGTTACTGCCAGATATCTGGGCAATATTCTCATTTTTAATAATGATTAAATAAGTAATTGTTTCATTACTCTTAATCTTGGAGTTTACTATAATCTAGGTTTCATGAATAAGCATACTAACTTGTCTGATTAATTCCCTTCTAGCAGTAATTTTAGTTAATAAGAGTGATAAAGGCTCTGTACAGAAAATGTAACATTCCTGTAATTAATGACCAGAATTATGAATATAAAAAATGTTCAATTTCTAAAATGGAGAAGGATGAAAAATAATAGCAGAGCCCAGTTCTAATAAATTTGCACAGTAATATCAAACAAACTTGATATAAAATGGTCAATGAATCCACTTCAAGTCAAACTAGTTGACCTCAAACATAAAAAATGACACTGTAGCCTTCATGTTCAATAGTGTAGGGTCTCTGATCAAGTTTCTCTGGTAATAAAATAAAATTACTCCATCCCTACTATACACCATGATCTTATATCAATAATTGGTATAGATAAAAAATATTGTTTTCCTACAGATAAAAATCTATTGTTTTATGGACATCCAACTCTATGGTGAAAGTCATGCCTACCAAACAGCAAAACGAATTTCCACAAATACACATAAAACCCAACCTAGCTTCATGTTGAATACTTAATTCTTCTCTGTTGCATTTACAAAGGTGCAGCTCAAAGAAAAAAAGGAGATGATAGCAATGCCGCAGCTCCAACAAGTCAGGATTTGCATGAATTATTTATGTTCAAAGGTTTTTTTTCTACTTAGGATTCATAATATACTGTAACTTATTTTACAACAGAAAGGGAAATTATGGCTCAATTTATGAAAATAATTATAATCATAATCACATCTGCTCTTGAAGACTGTCAAATATCTCCAGAGTGCACTGCATACATTTCCTTTACTAGATTCCCTCTTTTATGAGTTAATTAAACAATTTCACAGCATTATTGTACAACTAGTCTGCGTAGCATATTGTTTGTGCAGAACATTCCCTTTAATAGCTCTATTCTTCAAACAGATGTTCATTTAAATTTTTTTTTCACAGATTTTATTTGAACAATTAGTGCATTTATCCTACTATGTTGTCACCTTGCTTTAGATTTTGAAGCAGATCTATCCCTATCTTATGGAAATTCTAATGTGGTCAACAATTTTAAAGGGAGAAAAAAACACTCTTTAGTAAATACCTCAGAATAGTGTGCAAGGATATCAGAGCAAATTACCCCCGAATGATGGCTGTTCGATGTTACCTTGGTATTCAAGTACAAAGTCCCTAAGAACTTTCTCAAAGGCATGGAAAAACAAAAACACACAAGGCACATTTCTCCACTGTACTTATTTTGTTTTTATGAATTTTTAATTACATCTCCAAGCACATTGGATTCATTATAAACCAGAGTAAAATGACAGATTAAAGAGAAAGAAATGGATACAAGACCCCTTTATTTTATTCATTCAAAGACAACTGAACCAGTCCTTCCTAAGACATATTTTCCTAGGAAAGTGGTGTTGCACCTTGTTATGAATTGGTTTAAATTACCTAAACATTTTAAAGGAGGGAGATGCCATCTACAGTGTATTTGGGGGAGGAATTTCTATCCCTCTCTGCTTGACTCAAATCAAGTTCTACAGGCTTTGAGAACCCGGCCAGATATGCTTTATGTAACTCTCTCCATGGATGTATATCCCCTTACTCTGTCTGAGAGAGCTATTGCAAAGAGTAAGCTGCGCTCACCCATGAGATGTTGAATCTCATGTGAAGGAGGACCCCTTTGTTTTACTTTTGTGAATAATCTCACTGCAGTGAAGTCAGAATGACACTCTGTTACTCTCACTAAGAAAAATGGTGGCACAGAAATACATTTTACCCTTTCTTTTGAACTATGGGTTAACGAATCATGCATATCTATTTAACACTTTGAAAGTATGATATGCACTCAGTGCATATACACAGTGTCAAGGAAAACGAAGAGCCAGTGCGTTTTCAGAGTTGTATTTGTTTCATTTTTTTAACCAGAATTTGATTCTACTGGGATAAGAAAACCTGAACATTTGAAGCATTACTGGGAATTTAAAATATGCTCACAAAATGAGCATCTCATTTTTAGGTCAAAAAAAATGAGCAAAATGGTAGTTATTGGAAAGTTTTAGAACAATTGCACCATGATGTCTCAGCCTCCTCAGCTAATACAGCAGAGTTTACGTGATGAATCTTGAATTGTTTCTTTACCTAGACTAAGATCGCTAAAAGGGAATGGTCTCAAGGAACATTATTTTAGAACTAGCTTATGAGATGCCATTCTGAGAAAGAGTTCTTGGCTAATTAAGATCCTTGGGTGCATTGGGAGGGCATTTCTCCCTGCCGTGTGAATTGTGCACACCTGGCAGTGAGTGATGGTGGAATGGAGTGTATATGACAGATTGCCAGAAGCAGAGTACTCCAGTCATTGTAAAGGAAGTCCATAGAGGCACTGTCTAAAATGGCAGAAATTTTAAAACCACTTAAAATATTCAGGTGAAGGTTTTTTTTTTACATGGACTCTAATATATCCATGAAATAAAATGACATTAAAAATGATCATATATATTTCCTTATTAGCACCAAAGAATCATTACAATATAAACCCTTAACAGAAAAAAAAGTTAAAAAAAACAGCATGTATATTATAGACTCATCTATTTATGCATGTATGTGAGTACTTGCTGTCCAGATTAAGCAGCATAGTTCTTGCTGCATTCACTTACTTGTTTCCTCTTACTTCACACTAGACATGACCTGTCTGGCACTACACTGGCCCAGTGGGAGTCTGCAGCCACACACCAGGAACACAGTCCTAAGCTCCAGTCAAGTACCAGGCTACATTGTTACATTATTTCTTGTATTTCACCTTAACTTCTTTTTGGAGTACAAATATCCATCCAGAAAGCTGCACTTACCATAATTGAATATGTTGATGAATTTTCGGTATTGAACACACCTAAGTAACAATCATCCACATCAAGAAAAAGAAAACGTCCAACCTCACCCCTGCCTCCTCCCAGTCACTACTAACTTCCTCCCAAGCTTAACCACGAATGGATTTGCAATACTTCGTCTGGCATCTTTTGTTCAATATCATTTTTGTGATAGTCATCTATGTTTTTGCATTATATTATAGCTCCTTTATTTTCATAGCTGTATAGTATTTCATTCTACGAACACACCACAATTCATGCACCCGTTGCAAACAGTTTGGATTGTTTCCAGTATATGACTTTAAAAATAGTGCTGATAGGAATGTAATTGTCACATTGATTGCTATCTCAATGTTAACCAACTCTTAAATTACTAGAACAAGCCCCATTAAAAATGGGGTTTATACATATAAGTCATGGGGATTTATATATTGCTGTGAGGGGTAAACGGAAGTTTTCACCCAGAATGTCCAGAATTTCCTGCCTGGCCTTAATCTATTTACATACCAATAGATGTTTACCACAGCAGAGCCTCTGGCTGATCCAGGGCAAGGAGTGGAGAGAAAGTGGCCACTCTCCCCTCCCTTCTGTTCCTGGTATCTAATTGGTCTGGCACCTGCCGGTCACCAAGGACCCATCCACGGAGTTCCCATTTGAAGGGTGGGGCAGGGGGGCAGAGCCCGCACCATGGCGGGAAGGGAGGGATGGTGCAGGGCCCGGCTAGTGGACATGAGAAATAAATCCCTTTAACCTGACCTGTCATTCCCCTTGTTTTCCTTCAGTTTCACCAGATTCATAGGAAACGTCCTGGGAAGGGAACCTCCTTACCCTCAGAGCCACAGCTGTATTATATTTGCTAAGTTTTAAAGGATATTCATATCTATGATTAGTTACTAATTTTCCTTGTTTGTACTGTCCCGGTTAGATTTTGATATCAAGGTTATGCTGGCTTTATAAAATGTGTTAAGAAGTGTTCCTCTTCTATACTCCAGAACGGTTTTTGTAAGGTCACTCTATTATAAATATTAAGAAGCTCTCGTAAGGGAGCCATTTGGTCTTGGAATTTTCTTGTGGGAAGTTGTCATAATAACATATTCAATTTCCTCAAAACATATATAGTCATTTAGAGTGTATTACTTTTGGTAGGTTGTTTTTCATGATATTTTTCCAGTTCACCTACATGGTAAATGCCTAAAGTTTTCTCAATATTACTTTTTAAGTGTTTTTATTATACATATTAACAACCATTTTTTAAAATCTCTGACATTGGTAATGTTCTGTTTTCTCTCTTTTCTCTGGGTCAGTTTTGTTACAGATTTATCAATTTTATTAGTATTTCCAATAAACCAAATTTGGTTTGATTTTTCTCTTTGTATCCGTGTCCTATGTCATTGATCTGCAACCTTGTTTTTAGAATTTCCTTTTTCTAGTTCCTTAGGCTGATTGTTCTTGTCTTATGTTCTTGAGATGGAAGCTGGAAACTTACCTAATTTATTTTCAGTCTCTACAAAATATATATATTGTTTTTGCTTTTATATAATTTGTGCTTAAGCTGGATTAAATTTTAACAATAATATTAATATCAGGTGCCATAATAGCTGCCATTTCATTGAGCTACACTACAAATGTTTATTGAGTGTCTGCTACGTGCCAGGAGCTGGGGACACAGTGTTGAATGAGACACACACACACCCCATCCTTATGGAACTCATGTTAATGGGGGACAATAAATAGTAGTGACATAAACAGGTACTTATTATTACTGTTAAATGGTTACAACTTTTGTTGTAATGTTAAGAAGGACCGAGATGAACACTTGAATGACAAAAGAAAAAACATATTTAGTATTGACAACTATGTAGAAGACAGGCATTAGTGTCTGCGTTTTATAAAGGCAACTAAGATTCACAAAGACCAAGTAAACAAGTTTTTAACCAACAGATGGATGGAGTCTCCAAATATATCCTTTCTACTCTATCCAGACTGCTGTCAGAGAACCAGAGCTCCTCCTTTCATCCCATTTTAGGCATATATATTCTACAACTCAAAAATAGCAAACAGCAGACAACCGCAGACATTTTCAATGAAGGTTTTAAATGCTCCATTGGCCTTTGGGTTGTGAACTAACATTCAAGGCTTGACTTACAGATTCAAAATGGCAGACTGTACTAACTGGAGGGCAGGGATGATTTTGTGCTGCTACTATTTACATATTGGTCACAGGCAGGATGAGAGACAATTGTGTAAATGATAGTGTGGTGCTATAAGAGAAAACAAAGGAATCACAAAGAGCATGCCTTAGAGTGCAACTATATCTTTGCAGGATATTCACATTATTTAAAATAGCATTTCTCCCAGCCTCAAAATTGAAAATACTGTTGTCAAACATCTCTTTTGAAACCTTCCTAAATGTTTACTTTTTCAAGCTCCTTTTTATGTATTCTCTAAGAAAAGCCTCCCAAATAAACAACAGATACACTGTTTGGGCTCCGTCTACAAACAAGCTCCTGGCAGGAATCTCAACTGCTCACTGTCTGTTTGCCTGTGCTTCACGGCTCCAGGCAGACACCAGACCATCAGCCCGGTTTTGCCTTCAGCAGGGAAGACTGAACAAAGAAATCCCTGGTCCCAAACTGTTCAAAAGATCTGCCGATACTTCAGGGCCAGTGAATTTTCAAAGCCTGTAACTTTTGTTTTAAAATTAAGAAGGGCCAGGATGAACACCAAACTGGATGCTGGAGGACCGGGAGAGGATGGCAATGAGTGGAGAGAGACAGCCTCCTGAGAGGCTCTGAAATGGGGGAGAGGGAGACCTCCACCGTGAGGCATTTCTGTGAAAGGGAAAAACAGACTTGGTGCTTCACTGGTATATACATATTCACCTCGGCCAGATTTCTATTCCTGAGGTAACTAACCAAAGCTGACAAATCCCACCAGTGGCCAAAACCCAGCTTCTGCTCTGATCATTTTAGTCTGTGTGGTGAATACTATTTAAAAATCATCAACCTGACAGAAGAACTGTGCCTCATTAACACTCTCCTAATACCCCAGCAAATAACAAACCTGCTGTGGGGGAAAATCCGCATTCACACTTCCTTATCAAATTAGGGCCAAAAAATGCTCCTAATTAGCTAAAATCAATTAATGTGACAGCAAAATGAGTGTATTTATACTGTCAGCTAAAGGTTCCATCAGAGAAGTGTCTAATACACAAAGAAGCTGCTGGAGTTTCTTAAAGCAGTTAATAAAGGGTTGGGCTGAGCGGGGCTGGCTATCAGTGATACAGAACTTGATGGAGATCTACCTCAGAAGCAGTGGCCATTCCAGGGTTCTCCAGGACTTAGGTGATTCTAATTGTGGTTATGCATTAAAACTTAGGGGGAAATGTAGTTAATCAATAATGGTCATATAGAGCTTGATGGTTTTTTGCAATCATACTTTTGAATGCACATATACTTACAAACAGAAGAGATGCTTTAAAGCTTCAGGCTTTTTATGAGTTGGTTATATTTTCTGTAAAGCTTCCATGGCTAGTGACTATTTAATGGCCTTTTCCTTCAGGACTATGCTCAGTCCAGAACTTGAGACAGAAAAGTGGTACTTGCCAAATAACCGGGGTTGGGGAGTCTGAATCACCTGTTCCCATTCCTCCCTCCCCAAAGGCCAACGGAATGTTTAAGTGGTTTGATTCCAAGAATACTGGGCAAGGTAGGTGGTTTGAGAGAACTGTCTTACTGACAACATAATGAATCGTTAACAGAAAAATACCCAGATCGTGATAATTAAATGTGATCGAAAATAACAATAATTACACGCACCATGCCCTCCTTCTATTCCACACTGAGTATTTTCTTTAGATGGGCATTTGGGCAGGTTATACAGCAAAGGTTAGCACCTCATCTAATTATAGCTGACTCTCACTCAAAGATCCCATCTGATCCTCCCCATGTCTGCAGACACAATGGGTATCATGCTGTGGACGGCGGTGCGCAGACGCTGTGGTGTGTCTGTTTACTTAATGAAGTGTCTGGAGGCCTCTACTGGTGTTTAGGAAAATCTCAACTGAGAGAGAACAGTAATCTTAAAAGGATTCTAAGCAGTTGAACCTCCTTTACAAGTCATATGTCCAAAACTTCATTTCTACATTTTTTAGCACTTTTTCACTACTATAAACTCTCGTAAGCTGATTATTATCATTCCCCAGTGTCACCTTTTCTAAGTGTACTGTGTAACCACAGTATACCCTGTGTTCTCTTCTCTGGAAAATACCATCCTCTCCTGCCCATCCTAACTGCACTAACTTACCTGCCTGAAGATTTTTTTCACCCTCTGTCAGTTTACATCACGTCTGAACTCCCTGTTATCCAGGGATTAGGGCAGAACTATCAAACCAGCTGTTTACTTTTTTTTTTCTTTTTTCAGTAATGGCAAAACAGCTCTGCTATAAATTAACAACGTCCACATCAGATAGGGGGCAAACTCAGCTTCTGTTCCCTAACTGCTGTGTTTTCAGTCTGGTAAAAGGGACAAACACATAAAACAGTGAGAAGCTGCCAGCAGGAGAAATGGGTGGGAAACAATAAAATCGGGAACAGACGGAAGAGTGCTTATAAAATTATTTCTGAAACATACAGGAAAAAAGGGGATGACTACCATTAATTGTGACCTTTCTATGTGTAATACTCTTTTAGTAATTTCTTTAAAAATACCAATAATATCAGCATTTTCTTTCCAAAGTCAACAGCTTATGAAATTCTTCGTAATGTTGGTAATACATCACTTCAGTATTTTTCCATCAAAGGAGGAAGAGCACAGAGAAAAGGGAAAACGGAATCAGGTAACGCAAGCAGCAATCTTGCTGGCCACCTACGCACCTATACTGTTTCAAAAGTGAGCCAGGCATACGCTTGAAATACAAGCAAGGGAGATTATCTCTGAGGGTTAAATTGTCACACGTCTTAGGAGTAACAGCAGATCCTGAGACTAGGATTCTTCTGCAGGTTATTTTTTAAGGGCGTGCTCTCAGGAGAGATCAGTAGGAGTGAAGGAAGCAAGATAAAAAAGCAGAGAAGATAAGCAGGTAACCAATTTCTAGTGTCTCTAGCTTCAATCTGATTCTGTAGGACTGTGCCAGGCTGCTGTCTGCCCCCTGGAGGCAAGGCAGTGAGCATTTGGTAGGCTTACCAGTCAAAAAATGACTCTGGGACCCTCAAGCCCCTCTGGATGAGGTGGCTCCGGTCACCCAAAGGATATTGCTGGGCTCCCTGCTGGTTCTCAGAGAGACAGCCAGAGTCGGCTACACTGTATGATGTGTTTATGGCATTTATTGAGAACGAGTGTTCAATCTCCTATCAAAGAGAGCTTTGTGACTGCCTGATAAACTTAAAGGCCAAAGAGATCCTTTAGGCAATGAAGACCATGAGCAGAGATAAAAGATAAATTATCATTCTCTTGACTATTCCACCAATCCTTTCTACAATCCCATTTTTCTATAATGGGTAACAACAGGAAACAAAATCAATCTTTCTAATGATTAAAAGAAACAGTAAGGTTTTCTTTTAATAAAGAAGATCAAATACAAAATTTCTATCTACCAATGTTAGCCATACAACTATATTTTTGGCCAAGAAAGGGATTTTTAAGTTGTAGATGATATTTGGGGTAGCTCTTACTTTACTTTTTCCCAAGGATTTCAGAATATTCTCATTCCATTCCAGTTTGACTGTCTTTTTGTGTAAAAACAAAAAATCAGAATATTGGTTTTTATGAAATTTTAAAGTTTATGGAATTTTAATTGAGTAAGAAAATAAAGCTGAGATTTCACTTATATCTCTGGAATTTGATAAGCAGATCTGCTAACTCCTGGAAGTAGCAAAATGATACTCATTCATTTCATAGTTACTTGTACATCTGCCATAGTCAAACATTTATCATTTTAGATAATGTTGCAAAGGATTTCTGAATAAGCCCTTACAGTATCTTCAGTGTTACATGAATCTTCCACTGTTCAGAGCATGATCTCCACCGCTACTGATCATTCTTTTAAATGGGCACTAGTCCATCCTGACTGTAGTTCAAATCAAGATAATGGGTCACAGGTTCAAGAACACCTACCACTCAGAGTTATTGTGAAGATTAAATCATGTGTATATTTGATAAAAATAACACATATAATTCCTCATCTGCTCAAACACCATGAAAAGACAGAAAATAGATTTTCTAAAGATCCAAAAGAAATTTGAAAACAGTTTAATTAGTAAGCCCAAAGTTTTGAACAATTCTTGAAAAACAAAGTTTTCAGGGCTCAGTTATGGTGAAAATCCTGTGTGAGAGAACACCAGAAGTTCCCTCATTCAGAGTTAGTGGATGGAAGCCATAGAGAAGGTCCCAAGGAAAAGTTCCTCCTCTCTGCTTTGCTATTGAAATATTTGAGAAGGTTCATAGAGAGCAGTTTCAATAGCAGCTTATTTTGTGATAATGCTCTCATTCCAGTAATACTATACTGTCATTCACATAACCTTGCATAAGACCACTTTAGATCCCATTAAACATCTGACACATTTCAAGGCATAGAATGGAGATGGAAAACACATTTCAAAACAGAGATGAAAGATGAAAAATTTCAAATGCTATTTACCAGAATCTTGTACCTAGTTTCAATTTTTTTAATAAAAATTGAGTTTCTAATAATTATGTGATATAAATACCAAATTTAAGGCATTATTGTATTAAGGATGGAAGGAATTGCAACATGTGGAATGAGTCCAAGGGAACAAAACAGCAGAATCTCCTTGTGGTACCAGAGCCAGGGTCAAAGAATCAGTATTTGCATTCCTTTGTTCTGCAAACCCCATATTCTTGTAATAATAAGGACTTATTTCGTCTTCTTCCATCCTCCTTAGAGATACTAAACATTTAATAACTATCCTTGGTAAAAAGCTTTCTCTTGTGTAAAGATGCAAATTAATTATCACTACTTTGCATAATTGGTTCACAATGGTTTAGTAAAATTAAGCCAGCAGGAGAAAAAATAGGAACAAGTTGAGGTATGTTCCATGTTTGGATTCTTCATGGTCATTAAAGTGTCTCACTAGGAAAAAAAAAATGATGTGGAAATAGTAGGTAGAAGAATTGCTACACAAATTTTAGTTTTTTATTTAAATCAACTACTTGAATATTCATCCTTATAGATTTGATCACAGTTTAATGCTGTAATATTTAATTGCCTTCATTTTTGGGCCACTATAAATCAAAAGATTGTAATTCAAAGGTATACTAATTTATTCTTGACCTTGAAGTTAATTACTAGCCATCAGAGGCTTTAATTATTGTTGGCAAGGTGGGAATGTATCAAAGGAAGACCTGCTGAAATAAGAAACTGAAATGAGGTTTATGGGCTCTCAGAAGGTCTAGAAAAATTAGCAGATGTATAACCAAGTAATGTCTAAGGAAAACCCTGATACCAAAACATGACAAAAAAACAAAAAGAAAAAATAAACTACAGTGCAATATCCCTAACAAAAATGCATTCAAAAATTCTAAACAAAATTTTAATAAATTAAATCCAAAAAAAGTAATCTACAAAGTATAATACATCACAACTAAGTGGAGTTTATGCCAGAAATACAAAGTTAGTTTAACATTCAAAAATTAATTGAAGTAATTCAGCAGATTAACAAGGTAAGAAAAAGCATATAATCATCTCAACAGATGTGGAAAAACAGTTGACAAAATTCAACATATATAACTAATAAGAAACTCCCAAAAATCTAGGAATAGAAAGGAACTTCCTAAACCTGACATATGTTTATGAAAACTCAGGAGCTAGCATTTTTAGTGGTGAGATCATGATTCATGAAAAAAAGAAATAACTTGGATTTCATAAAATTGAAAAACTTAGGCTATTCAAAGATGCTGTTGGTGATTTCCAGTTCTGACCAAAATAAATTAGCCCCTTTCCTCCAAGATCTTCCCTCTTACCAACCACACACAAAAAACAATCATAGATGGTCTCTGAAAGGTAGAAAAAAGAAGGCTTTCTAGGGACCTTGGGACTTGAGGTGAGTTCCCTGGGTTTCCTTGCTGCCTCCCATATATCCCAGACCAGACCCTGCAGAAGCCTCCAACCTGAAATTGCTAAGACGTACAGATGCCCTCAAAAAATCTCCAAGCAAAACCTATTCCTCCTAGTCAAAATATCAGGGAAAGGGTGGCCTAACAGCAAAAAACATTTTTGGCAATCTGCCCTAATCAAACCAAACACCAATGGAAAATCCACTCCCTACATACATTCCCACAGTTCCAGCTGGGCCAACAAAAGAGCTGATTTTTAACTCTCCACTTCCCCCACCACCTCACCTCCCTGACCTGCCACATGGGGCCATCACCCAGTGGTGCCCACAGGGCCAAGCAGGGAAGGATTCTTCCACCTGCCACCTGGATAAATCAGGCAAAATTCTGATTCTCCTGCCAGGGTAAGGTCAGCATGGCTGAGGAGGGTGCTGGTCTTCCAGCAAAAGCAGAGTTTGCTTTGATTGCTCTGCCCAGGAGGTATCAGGGGCATCCAGAAATACACCAAGCCTCCACTCCTACCTGGCATCAAAGAGACTTAATGAGATGGTGAAAGTGGGGCTCATCGCCACTCTGCTTCACATCCTCACCCCAGTGTCAGTGAGGCCAAACAGAAGGCTGGCAACAAGAGGTGGAAAGAGGTATGGGAAGGGGGTGGTACTAGTTGGCACTTCACTTACACCCTCCCCTTGCCTGGTGTCATCGGGGCCCTCTCAGAGGAAAAATATCAGTCTGAACCAATGCCCCACTTGCACTGGCAAGGTATCAGGGGGGCCGAGGGAAGAACTGAACTTCTACGCCACCCATCTGCCACCAAGCAGTGTGAATTAGTGCCCATTTGCACAGTGGGAAGTTGAATACACACACCCACTCAGCCCTTGTGCTATACCTCAACTGGAATAATGCATGCTAAACAAAATTGAACTAGAGTCCAGAGTTTCATATTATAATATACAGAATTATAATATACAAAATCACTCATCATACCAAGAACCAGAAAAATCACAACCAGAATGAGGAAAGATGACCAACAGATGTCAAGATGAGATGAATCAGATGTTGGAATTACCTAACAAGGATTTTAAAGACACTATCATAAATATGCCTTAGAAAGCATTTAGGAATTCTCCTTAAACAAATACACAAAATAGAAAATCAAAACCACAACAACAAAGAAAATGCAAAAAAGAACCAAATGAAAATTATAGAACTATAAAATATAACAGCCAAAAAAATTTTTTAACTGGCTGGATGGACTCAATAGTAGAATGCAGATGTCAGAGGATAGAATCAGTGAATTTGAAGACAGACCAATAGAATTTACCCAACCTGAAAAACAGTGAGAAAACATAAAGAAAAAAGTTAACAAAGTCTCAAGGAACTATTGGATAATAGCAAAAACACTAATATTCATATCATCAGAGTTCCAAAAAGAGAGGAGAGAGAATAAGGAAATGAAAAGAGTATTCAAATAAATAGTAACTGAAAACTCCCCAATGTGGAAAAGACAAACTTCAGATTCAAGAGGCTAACACCTAAAGTAGGATAAACCCAAATAAATTCATTCATAATTAAACTTGTATAAAACTTAAAGACAAAGAAAAAAATGACACATTATTTGTAAAGGAACACCAGTTTGAATGAATGATTTCTCATCTGAAACCACCAGGCCAGAAGAAAGTGGCACAACATTTTTTCAAGAACTGCCAGTCATGAATTTTATATCTGGAAAAAATATCCTTCAGGCTTAAAAGAGAACAAAAGGTATTCTCATGTGAAGGAAAACTAAGAATTTATCACTAGTAAATCTACCCTTGAAGAATGAACCTGATGGAGGTTCTCTAAACACAAACTAAATGATAAAGAAGGCTTGGAATTTCAGAAAAGAAAGAAGAAATTTGGAATGGGTAAAGGGGTATAAAGGTATAAATACACTAAATATAATAGCCTATCCTTCCTATAGTTTCTTAAACTATATTTGATGGCTGAAGCAAAAATTGTAACACCATTTAATGGAGTGATCAATATAGCACAGAAAACATTTTTTTTTAATCCTATAAAAAGTGGGAGGCAATGGGAATTAAATGGAAGTAATATTTCTACACTTCATTTGAAGTGGTAAAACACTGAGACCTGTTGACTGTTGTAAGTTAGGCATGTAAATTGTAATACCCAGAGCAACTACTAAGAAAGCTATAGAAACTGATATACTTAAAAACATTAACAAAGAAGAGAGAATCCAAGAAAAAAATGTTCATGGAACTCCTAGAAAGTCAGTGAAAGAAAAACAGAGGAACAGAGATACAAGAAACAAACAGGAAACAAATAATATAATGGCACATTGAAGCCCTAAAATATCTATAATTATATATACAACAAAATAAGTCAATTTCAGTATATGTAAATTTTAAATAAATTATTTAAAAAGTGAATGAGCAAGCCACAAAGAAGGTATTTGCAACATACTGATATGTGTGTGTTTAACAGAAATTCATATTGATCACATTCAGAGTATAAAAATGAGTTCTACAATTCAGTTTGAAAAACTACAAAAAGTAATAAAATGGGCCAAAGATTTGAACAGACCCTTCATTAATAATGATATACAAATAGTTAAAAGAGCATATTAACAGTGCTGAACCTAATTACTCATAGGGGAAAAGAAAATAAAAATTCCAGTGAGATAACACTAACAACCCCCAAGAATGGCTAAAATTAAAAAGACTGACAGCACCCCAGTAGCAATGAGCGCACCTGGCACCCACATCTTGCTTTCTAATACCATTCTCTATTAAAAGGAACCAGGGCCAGAAACTGTCCCAGGAACCCAAAGTATAATTGACAAATTGCTCAAGGCTCTGTGCAGACAAATCTGAGAATTAAAAAACTCTTGGATCCAGTCATCACAGGGGGCACTATACCCTTATGAGATTCATTTCCAGGAGCAAGTATCAGAGAAAAATCACCTCATGCTTCCTGTAGAGAGGAGAGGAAAAGAAATCATTTTGAGATACACCAGAGCCTGCTTCTTTTCCTAGCAAGGCCTGTCCTACTAGCTACCTGGAGCCTAAGCTGCTGGGGTATTATCAGAGCCTAACTGACCTGTGGGAAAGGAAATAACCTACTCCACCTCACTCTAGCCATCCTGTCTCTCCTCAGCAGGGAAGGGAAAACAACTGAGAAACAGCTGTGAGGTTCACAGTCCAGAGGCAAAGGCTCACTGAACGACTGAGACCTAACCATAGGACTACAGACAGCTTCCGCTCACCCTACACCTTATCCCACACTACAGAAGGCATGTTTACAGCTGTTCCTTTTACCAGGTACATCACATGCAGCTATCAAGAGAAAAAATACAAAGCACATCACAAGGCAAAAAAAAGACACATGTTGAAGAGACAGAGCAATCAGCAGAATTAGACATGGCAGGGTCGCTGGAATGATCAGACATTGATGATTGGAGTGTAAAGATGTTTAAACACTTGGGAAGAATATTTGTCAATATCTACTAAAACAAAACATAAGTCTGTTTTATGAAACAGAAATGTCATTCCTACGTATATTCTCAAAAGAAATTATTGTTGTTTGCCCAAAACTTTTACCATAATGTTCATAGCAGCCTTATTCACAACAATCAAAAAGTGGGTAACAATCCAAATATTAATCAAAAGAAGAATGGATAAACTGTGACTCATTCACATACTGGAGTATCACACAGCAACTAAAAGAAATAACTACTGACACACAAAATGTGAATGAATCTTAAAGGCATGGTATGAGAAAAAAGCCAGACATAAAATTATGCATACACTATGATTCACTTTATATGTAACTCAAGAATAAGGAAAACAGATCTGTGGTGATGGAATATTAGTTTACTTTGTGGGACACTAGAAAGGGTGAAGAGGAACCCTTCATGGGTAAACAGAATGTTTTATATATTGATCTGGATACAGTTGTGTATGTGTGTGTGTAAATTCATTGAGTTCTACCCTTAAGACTTATGCACTTTACTTCATGTAGATTATAATAGAATAAAAAGACTAAAAAATAAAAAAATAAAAATAAAATACTTGCCATAGTTTATATCAAGTCAAGAGGTAGAAAACGAATAGTAATTTAAATAGGAAAATTTAATATGAAGAGTTGTTACTCTATGATAAAAGAGTAGCAATAGGATAAAAGAAAACTTTATATGGTATTCAGGTGTGAGGGACATTATTTAAGGAAGGACAATTTGAAAGGGGAACCTCAATCCAAAGCTGGGGTTCTCCCCAAGGCTGGGTTTTGGTAATGTCACTGAAGAAAGTACAGTTGAACCCAGTGGATGGCAAAGCAGTTGGCTGGTTTGCCAGGCCAGAGTGGGTCTGCAGTCAAAAGCAAGCAGGAAACGGCCCTCTGGAGCCCAGGCAGGGATGTGAGCCACTGCTGGTGGCCAGCATGCGGGCATGGGTAAGAGTGGATCACAGTGTGTTAAGTGGCCTGAAGCACCAGGTGTCCCTGTTGGGAAGGCTGGAAAAGTCAAACTTGAGGATGGTGAGCCAGCAGAGAGTATCTGGGCACAAGGGTGGGGCAGGGGGATGGAGGAGCAGGATGTCCATATTGAAAAGACCACGTGAAGGTGGTCGCCAGGCACCCTGGGGCTGCGAGACCACCAATGGACAGAGCATTCCGAGTATATGGCTGGGCAGAACACCACCAGATGCCCTACACCCATGCCACCCACCCAGTGTGCCGCAGCTGGGAACGCAGGAGAGCCCTTTCTCCTGCAAGGTCCCTCTGGGGCCCTCTGCCAGGAATGCTTACCCTCATGCTCACTTCAAAGCAGAAATGCTTAAAGGAGCCCCGCCCGTTATCTCAGAGCAGATAGTGAAGCATGGATTTGGAACTGAGAGGCAATAAATTGATAATTGGCACAATATTTGTCATAAAAATAATAAACTTAAATGAAATCTAGAATAAAAAAGTAAATGAGATAATGCATGTACAGCACTTGGCACTAGGCCAAGTGTATTGTAAATACCACATAGACTGTTATTGTTATTAATGCTTCTATGATGTTTATAATTATGCCAACTTTAATTTCAAATGCATGTTCCATTTGGGATAGTATATAAGTATACCAACAACAAAAACCTTTTCTTTGATTCTCTTTATTTTGCTTCATTCATTATTAAAGTAATGATAACCACTGTAAAAGCTTGAAATTAGTTAAAAATGTATTGAATGAAACAGATGAAATCTTTTACGTCCCACTCCTCTTCCCAGAAGAAACTACAGTTAGCAGGCCTCTGTCTAGGTTCTTAAATTATACTAATTATTAGTAATATTTAATACTTCATAATACTAATATGTATTAGGTGCTACTCTAAGTTCTTTATAAATAGAATTTCATTTAATCCTCACAACAACCCTAGGTTGTTGGTTTTATTACTATCCTCACTTACTAGATGAAGAAATTTAATCATTACATTTAAACAAAGACCTAAGGACAAAGAGGCAAAACAAAACATTTCAAACAGCAGGAAGAGCAGGTAGAAAGCCCACGAGGAGGTGACAAGTGTGATAAGCATATGCTTGAAGAGGTGATGGATTTAGGTGGGTAACTAGGAAGGAGTGCTCCAGGCAGAGGGGATAGTCAGGGCAAAGGCCCTGAGCCAGACAGCATACAGGTGCTGTCCGGGAACGTCAAGGAGAGCAGAGCGGCCGGAGCTGAGAGAAGGCAGCCTGGTCCACAGCCAGGTGCCAGTCTCTGAACTGGTCTGCAGAAACCTCAGTGCAGACAGTGGCAGGAAGCATTCAGGAACTCCTACGACTGTTTGACAGAGGAATTTTACGTCTGCTGAATCAAATACTACAAAAATCAAGGCTTGCCTTCATATATTTTTCATTATATGTTTTGGTAAATTATTTCTAGTGTGTTCTACAAAAATTTTGGCCCACAATGGATTCAGTTTGTTTTGTTTTGTTTTATTGGTTGTTGGATGGTTTTTTGAATGCTCTTTCACCACAGAGAGTTTTGTGGTACCTGGGGAGCCTGTGAAAATGCAGATTCTGATTCAGAAGCTCTGCAGCAGGGTCCGAGATTCTGATGACTGATAAGCTCCCAGGTTTTGCTGATGCTTCCAGTCCAGGGAGCAGCAGGTTTAAGATTCACTCTACTGCTGGGTTGAGGATAGATGGTAGGAGAGTTAAGGGAGGAACAGGGAGACGCAAAGCTAAGGTAGAAATTCAGGCAAGAGATGCTCGCACTTGAGACTAGAGTGGCAATGATGGCGGTGGTTCAGTAGCTGAACTTTAGGTTCAGATGTGAAAAGTAGAGACAGAAGGACATCCAGATGTGTAGGGTGTAGAGTGTGAGAAGAAGAGCAAAGTCACAGAGGACTGTAAGGTTTTGGGCATAAGCGAAGGAAAGAATTAGGTCACAAGCTAGAAAAGGGAGGGGCTGGAGACTGACAGCAGAGCCTAAGCTGCTGACTTTTGATCACAGTCACTTTCTAGAAACGGTCCAAAAGGTTGGAAAAATACCCAGAAGGCAGACTTACCTTTTGGGCCCATCTCTGTATAAAAGCAAGCACAGTAAGCCATGATATGCACAAATGTATTTTCAATTCCCCAAATGAACTTTGCTAGCAGTACAACAGAAAGGCTTGAAAATCACTAGAACCAAAGACTTAAAAGATGCAACAAATGCCGCGACTGAGTAAGATACTGTGACCTGTTAACTCATCTGCTGAGTCATAAAACCAAATGGACCAAATACTCTGGGTCTGACCTACCTGGCAATCCCTCAGGAATTTTTATCATCAGAACTTATCAGAGTTGTCTCTGTGAGAGAGACAGTTAATTAGATTTTACAACAAAAGATATGAAAGAGTCAACACTGTGTTCATGCCTTATTAATGAATAATGAGGTCTGATTGAATGACATCTGTTGCACCAGGTGTGTGTGTGTGTGTGTGTGCGTGTGTGTGTGTTGTGAGTCGCTAGGAAAAACAATGCTTGGAATGTCATACTCCACACTGTTAACAAGGCTGACCACTGGGGAAGGGAGTGAAGTTGACAGAAGAGGAAGGGAAAGGAAGGTGGGGGTGACATCTTTCTGAGCTATACCTCTACTTTATTTGAATTATTTCATAGCATATTACTTTTGTGAATTTCTTGGCAATACAAAAAAGAAGAAAATACTTATAGTTCTTTCTACCTTTCCACCTCAACTTGAGAAAAATAGAACATGGCTTTCACAGGAAATCTAACATTTTCCTAAAACATTTTGCTTACAAATATGCCCACAGGAATATCCTTGAGCCATACAGGTTAAATAACTAAACCAATGCAAATATAAGCAGCTTTCCCTGTTATATCCAGCAAAACATCAATTCCCCAAATAATGAATATAAAAAGGCAAGTGCAACATTAGAAGATTAAAATAACATGAAGATTTCTTAATGTGGTAAAAATAGAATATACTCAATAAGGAAGCTGAACCCATTCACGTACAACCAAGAAGTTACATTGTAATATTTTTACCAAAGTCAAACTGCACTTTTAATGTAATAAAGCTTTCTGCTGCATCACCAAATGCTCTCTCTACATACCTAGTTTTAAAAAGTTTACTAATATCATCTCTCTTTCATTTACTTCCCAAGAGAAGTAATCTGCTCCATGGATTCAGAAAGATCATCCCTTTCCTTTGCTAAGATCAAAGCACTACGAACTAAGCAGTTTGATCTCTGTATGTATCTGATTGCAAACTGTGTGTATAATCCTGTGCTTTATAAATAAAATCATCTTATAATAGACCTGCTGAGCATAAGTGGGCAGCTTAATGCGCATAACCTAGGAATCTTCACGTTAAATACTTTGCTCCCAAACTGTGTACAGTGCAAAGAGCTAGGTGGATGTTAAGAGTCTTAGCTCTGAGCTTCCTGGGAAGACTTCAACAGTCACTTAACCTCTTTGAGTGTCAGTTTTCTTATCTGTAAAGTAAGGATTAAAATATTTACTTCACAAAGTTGTCTCAGGCTTAGTGAAATATAAAGCACTTGTGAAACTTCTTACTCAGTGCCAAGCACAAAATAAGCCCACAAAAAGTGCTAATTAATTTTAAAATATGATCCAGAAAGCAAATGCATGTGAGATATCAGATCATTCTTTAGAGACTGCAAATAAGACGAAGATGGGCCTTCCATGTAGGAAATATAGAATTGGCAGCTACTTTGGTCAGGTGGAATGTGAGGATGACTTTATTCGGCCTCTTGACCTCCTTAGGCAATGTTCTCTTTAGTTCTGTAAAGCCAGTGAGTCCCCTGGTAATGGTGATCTATTAATTACGTAACATATAAAGAGGGACTTGGCCTTTCTCCATAATGAGTCTACCCCCACTGAACTAAGAATGATGGAAGGCAAGCAGCAGGAAAAGTACTGATCACCCAAGGAGAGTGTGAAAAGCACGTGCAAGCTGAGAGAAGAGAAACAAAGAAGGAACTGGGGGCTCACTTATCAGTCTCACTCAAAGACCACCTGCGTCTATGTTGCAATGCCTGTAAGTTTGCAGGCAGGAAGTTCCACCAGCAAGCAGACATGTTTCGGGTTTGAAGGCAACCCCGTCCTGGCCCTGAGCCCTGCAAAGTTTGAGAAAGTTCACTTGGCAAAGTATGAGCTCAGGTGAAGGTGCAGGCAGGTGTGCTGTACTTAGATAGATGCCATCCTGGAAATTGGAGCAAGTTTGCCAAACTTCATCAGTTTGCAAGTTGGAATTGCTTGGCCTTGCATAACCTTGATTCAAAATGATGATTAATAGGCCTATTTCTGCAGGGAAAGGGAAAAAAGCTGTTGCGAGAATAAACTATGTCTTTAGAGGAAGGATTAACTCTTTCCTGGAACTAGCTTTCCTGCAAGGCAGCAGCAGGGAACAGTACAAACAGGATTCAAATAGTGTAGCACAAATGCATACTGCAATTTCACCTTATGATTTGTCACCTCCAATTATCCTTGAGGTAATTTTGATATCATTATGCTCATTTTTCTGATGTCAGAAATCAAGGCATGGGAAGGCATACTTATTTGTTTAGCACTAACTAGACACCAAGAATTGAAGTAATGACAGCTGAATTTGGAGCATTTATCTTCTATTTGGGGATTTGGAAGGAATCTCAGTGAGAATAAAATAAGGATAATGCTGCCCATCCAACAGAGTTGTTGGGACATGTCAATAGATAATGTGTGTGATAGCTCCTGGTGCTATCCCTAACAGATAGCAGGTGTTGAATAAACATTAGATTGCTTTCTAAAACATTTTCTAAGCTTTGCTGGTTTTATGGCTAGAGTTTGGACCTATGTAATAGTTTAGGTGGATCATGTGATTCACTAAGGGTCAAATGAAACTCAAGTTTTGTGTATTTGCCCAACAGTAATGGGTGAATATTTTAGAGAGTCTGATGGAGGAGAAAGGAATGGGAGTGTCTGCTCTGAACACAGAAGATACATGCTACCAGTCAGTTGTATGAAGACCTCTGTGCCCACAAAGTACTATGACTTCACTTAGAATACTTGCCATTAGTTAATAGGTGGATAAATGATTCCCAGTTAGTATAACACAACACATGTATTAGATTTATTTCACTTGTAGAAAACAAAAAAAAAGGTGCAACCAAAATAAACACATTTGATGTCTGCTTCCAGCCAAAATGACCTAACAGGGACTGGTTTTATGTGCCAGCCTGAAATGAAGAACAACAACAAAACACAAAGAACAAAATATATGAACACTGGTTTTCAGACAGTGGACCTCAGTCTGCACAAAATGATTTATTCCTGAGAGAGGGGAAGACATAAGAAGTGAGCCTACAAACACCCTAACTTACTGCCTGGAAAGCTTACAGGCTGCAGTGGAAGCAAAGGAGATCTAGCTTTACTCACGCCAGATGAGAGTTGGGAGTCCAAAGAGACCAAGACACTACAGTTTACAGTCCAGAGCACTAGAAAAGGAGAAGCTACACGGAGAGACAGCTCCCCTATCTGGAGAGGGTCCCCTTGGAGTCTTGAACTAAATATTGATCACAGCCAGGGAAACGACCACCCAAACAGAGAAGGGGTGGGGAACACTGAAGTTTTCCTATTCCCACCAGTCAGAGTAGGAAAACCTCTTAATCCATGGTAGAGTACTCAGAGGGTTTTGCCTCAGATAGCTGGGCAAAATTAGATTTAGATTAAAGGTAACTCTGGGCCTGCATAACAAAGCTTGAAAGCAATCTTTGGAAGGATCAAAAGCCTCCCACAACCTGTGTCCTAGAACAAAGTTCATTTGTCAAAATACAAAAATATCTAGTTCCCCAAAACGAAACACTTACAATGTCTGATGTTCAGTAAAAAATTACCAGGTACGCAAAAAAGCAGGAAAGTATCACCCATATTGAGAAGAAAGAGCAATTAATTGAAACTGATGAAGCAATGACATAAATGATAAAAATAGTAGCTAAGGGTATTAAAACAGTTATTATGACTGCATTCTGTATTTTCAAGAAGGAATGGAAAGCTTGAGACTACAGTCATGGAAGATGTTTTTAAAAAACAGACCCAAATTGAACTTCTAGAGTTAAAAATTTATACATATTTTATTTTTTAAATATTGTATATTTAGGCAACAGGGCATAGTGAACTAAAGAAATGTATTACTATTGCTCTCTGGCTCATTTTAGTGTATACTTGCAATTTCTCTTTTCCACAACCTGCCCAGTTCCCACTTTGTATTGTACAATGCTTGGAGTGAATCACTTAAGTTTTCAAAGCCTCCTTTCTTCATTTATGAAATAGTCATAACACTGACCTAAAGGCATGTTGTGAGAATCAGAAATAGTCTATGAAGGTCATGGATGAGAGGTCCTAACAAATATGTCAATTGCCAACTTTCCTCTCTATTAAAATTACAAGCAAAAAGAAAACAAATATGGAAACTACAAGGAAACAAAAATGGTCCTGTGTAAATTTGAAAGACATCTGGAGCTATTTTCAATGTGGTATTTTAAAATTCTTTTATTGCAAATTATGATATATACACAGAAAAGTGGCATTAATTCAAGTATGGATACATCCACTTAGGCTATAAATTTCCCTTTCAATATGCTTTATCTGCATCTCACAATATTTAGTAAGTTCTTTTTATTATCATCACTTGATTCAAAAGATTCATAATTTCCATTTGGAGTCTTTCCTTGATATATGAGTTATTTAAATACCTAATTTTTATCTGCTTGATTCATTAATTATTGAGAGCAGTATCTTAATACCATTATGAGTGTGTATTTATCTATTTCTCCCTTTAATTTTGTTAGCATTTATTTTATATATTTGAGGCTATATTTTAAATATATACCATAATTGTTTTACTTTTTGGTGAGGCCAACCTTTTATCATTACCATGACATTTTCCCTGGAAACACTTTTAGTTTATACTGTCTGGTGATGATATTAATAATGATACTAGCTTTTGTTTGATTAATGTTTTTGGTACTTCTTTTTCAATAGTTTTAATTTATCTGTATTCTTGTATTTGAGGGATATTTCTTACAAACAGTTTATAACTGAGGGTGCTTTTGTTTCGTCTAACCATCTTTATATTTTAACTGGTGCATTGAGCCCATTTGCATGTGGTATAACCATTAATATAATCATTTAAATCTACTATCACTTACAGAGCCTTATTTATTTTGTACCAGGTTTTGTAAGATTTTCCTCTCTTTTTTTTAATTTAGATTTTCTTATTATTCCCTCCAACTCTGCCCCTCCCCGCAAATGGCTTAGTTTATTACTATTTTTGTAGTGACTTAAGGGATTATAATATACATCCATTATTTAACAGAGTGTAATGCTACTTGGTACTTTTGCCCTATTCCTGGATAATGCAAAGCTAATAAAGTGGTTATTACCAGTTACCCACCTCCTAAAAATCTATTTTAATTTTATATGTATTTTAAATCACCAAGACAGTATTATCATTATGTTGTATAGTCAATATTCAGTGTTTTATACAGATAATAGTCATTTAGATTTGTCTACATATTTAACAAGTGTTTTGCTCTTTATTCCTTTCTTCCATTTCCAAATGTGTGTCTAGGATCATGTTTCTCCTACTTGAAAAATAAGCTTTAATATTTCTTTCAGTGTTGATCTGCCATTGATGAATTATCTTATTCTTTTCTGTAATATATTTATTTCACCTTTGTCCATAAAAGATTTTTTTTTTTTTGCAGTATGTAAAAGTCTAGGTTATATATTACTTTTCAGCAATGTACAGATATTCCACTGTATTTTCTGGCTTCCATTGTGTCTTGCCAATGGGTTTCAGCCCTGGACAAGTTCACTATGGATTCAATTATGACCAAAGAAATGACAGTAGAACATTCTTGGGATGAAAGGGTTATACCCAACTTTATTTCCACAGTGGCAGGTCAATCACCAGAATCCCGTCCACTCAGAACGAGTCTGCATGCAGCAAGCCGGTCTCTGCCTCTGGGCCTCTCTACCCCTACAGCTGTCTCAGCCTCTGTCCTCAGCGCTGCCACTGCTCCAGTCTCTGCTCTCGTGCAGCCTTGCAGCCCTGCAGCCCTGCAGCCATGCAGCAGCCATACGGCCATGCCACCATATTGCCCAGAGCACTGGGCGGAGCTCTTTATATAGAGTCAATAGCAACGTATTGCCCACACATGTGTAGTGAGCTAGCCAACCTGGGCCTGGTGAGAATCCTGGCCATGGGAACCTTCACTTTATTCACACTTCCCTTTCTTACCTTTCTTATTGTTCTAGGTTTCACAGATGGTAAGCTAATTCTCCAGCACTGGTAAATTGTATTATCTGACCCCATGATGGTCATTCAGGAAAGCAGATAATGCCTAGGGATATGATGTGTAGACCCTGAAACTAGGGATTGCTGTCTTTAATTAGGGTGGGAAAATTCTCAGGCATTACTTCAACTGCTTCTGCACTATTCTCCCTTTTTCTAGGATTCCAGTTTCATCCATGTGATGTATACTCAATGTCTTCATCCCTCTCTTCTATTTCCCACATTATTTTGCTTCTCTGGATTTCATCCTGATATTTTATTCTGATTTATCCTTTGGTTACTATTTTTTCTCCAGCTGTATCTAATCTGCTTTTACTCACACATGTTGTGTTCTCAATTCAGATATTTTAGCTTCCAACTTTATAACCTCTTTTGGTATATTAATAGTTACTAAGCTCTCTCAAAATCCCCAGTCTGGTATTCTATCACCTCAAAAATATTAAGCATAGTTATTTTAAGTGTTACGTCTGACTGCCCCATTATTTGAGGCCAAGTGAGTCTTCTTCTGTTGTCTGATTTTTTTCTGTTTTTCTTTCTTATTGTCTCATTACTTCATACAACTTGTACTTTTAATTGAGGGTTGTGAATTGCATATAAGAATGTAAAATTGCTAGACCTATAATGATATTATAATTCTGCAAAAAGAATTTGCCTCTGGAAGGTACCTAGAGGCTGAATCTTAGAAAATAGTCTCTGATAGAGAGGCAGAAGTAAAGGTATTTGAGGACTACTGTGGATAAAGTGAAGGTTCCTATGGCCAGGATCCTCACCTGAACCTAAACTACTTGATGATGTAACTGGCCTGCTGCTAGGCTACTGCTTCCACACTCACAGGCAATGAGCTATGACTGACTGAGTCACTATGTAAAGAACTCTGCCCACTGCTTTGGGCAGAGACAGAGACGAAAGAGGATTACAGACCTGCAGACTGCTGGATGCAGATGTAATTCTAGTGCTTAACCTATCACTGGGAGAATAAGCTGGTTAATATGCCCTTTCACCCCAAGAACATTCCATTGTCATTCCTCAGTCTCACTGAATCCATAGTGAACTTGCCTGGGGCTGAAACCCATTGGCAAAACAACTCTATACTTGGCTCTTTGTATATATTCTTTCTTTCTTTTGAGTAAAAAATCACACATTTTCATTATGAGGAATTCAAAGATGGAAAATCAATCACTCCAAATCTCTTTTGGAAACAACTCTTGTCAACATTAGGTGAACATCATTTCAGATGGATACTGTGGATATATCATATGTATAGATAGAACGATTACAGCAAAAGGTAGAAATACTTTTGTTAAATATTGGATATTTTAGCTGTTACTTTAATTAAAAACAAAAAATTCTACTATTACTTCAATAGCAGAAGAAGAAGGTGAACTGAAATGTAAGGAATTGTTAAGCCTCAAATTTTTTTCCTCATATAGATTTTATTTTCCAAAATATTTCTCTAAGATTAAAAGTGTTTATAATCTTTTAATCCCACAACACTCTTCTAAGTATAGCATTTTTATCTTCTCATTCAAAGTGAGAAAGCAGAAAATCAAAATGCTAACAATTTTAAAAAGCACACCTCTGGATGCAGCAGAGAAGGAATTCAAATTCTGTTCTGTGCTGCCAAATACCCTGCATTTCTGCCTCCCACTAAGGCCTCCTCTCAGCCTCTTGCCACATGATTGGAAGGGAGCTAGTTGGAGTAGCAAAGGTCATCACACTTGCCTAACAATTAGGGAGAAACCCTTCTAAATTTCCAGGGTATAGCAGAAGGCAACCTGTAACTAAAATAAAATGTGGACAGCAAATTAGAAAAAGAACTCCCCAAACCAATACTGTGTCATAAGAAAACTAAAACCACAGGCTGACTGAATGAACATTTGCTCTGAGACCGCTTTGTATAATGTGTCATAGGCAAGCCCCTCCATTCAACTGCACCCCAGGAAGAACTCTCGAAAGCCCACCTCCTTATATGTTTTGTGCAGCTTTGTGCCTGCTTGGACTCTTTAAAAAGACGTTCTTCTCCAGACCCAGGTCCCCATAGCTAAAATTACAGGGGAATTTACAATACTACATTCCTTCTCTCATGTGGTGGGAGGGAAAGGGAAAGAGTTTCACCATCCCTTTTTAAAAGATGATTTAAACTCTTTCAAGACTTCATACTTTTTATTGGATACTTTATGGAAAATTTTAAAGAGGTTCAATGAATTCCATTAAATGAAACTTAAATTCAAAGGAATGCCTTCCCCCTAAAAGAGTTCCATAATATTTATTTGATTCTCACATCAATGAGGTGTGAGTCACTATTTTTAAGAGGCAGTTTGGTAGGTATATTATTTTGCCTTAATTTAATATCCTAACAATAGGCTGTTGAGCTCAGTGATTACTACCTTGCTGGAATACACTTCTCCTTTGAATGCTCTGAATTCTTCACAACCAGAGCTGATGGTCTGGATGCTGTTATACCTACTGGCCTTTGATTCTCAGGGTTCGAGAAGCTTCCGAAAACATTGCTGTATTTGAGGTCTTGATTACTGAGTGTGAAGGGATTTCAGGGTGATACTCATGATAGTCAGGACCCAAATAAAAGAACTCAAGTGATGGTAAAAGCACAATGGAACTAAAAGAAGGGGAATCCCAAATCTGAGAAAAGGTTAGAATTTCACCATAATCTGGAGAGCAAGTAAATCACTGCTTCTGAGTCTTAGAATTCAGCCATTTCCTATGTAGACTATAAGTTGATCTCACATATTTCATGGGTTAAGGTAAAAGCAAGGACTGTCTGAAATGTGTGACTCTACTTCCATAGCTGGTTCTCCTTGGCTTTTTCCCAGTAACTTTAATGCTGAAGCTAATGGCTAAGGGAACACCAGGGGGTTGGTGAATAAGAGCTCATAAAAGTAACTAAAGCTCGATACAGAACAGAGGAAGAAGAGAAAATCTCCCAGTGAAAAATATTAAAATCTGGTCTTCAAGGAAGTACTAAATATACTCAACACTCCCACCTCCTCTCAGGCATGACATTACCAAACCATGTCAAAGAGGAGACAGAAGTATAAAAACAGGAGTAGAAACAACTACCAAAAATATTTAGTCCTCCCCCATGTGTCCTGGGTAACTGATAACACAGTAACTACCAAACAAAAGCACCCTGCACATTCCCCATACCTAAAGGATAACATCATAACACCTATAAAAACAGGGACAACTTTTTTAAGTAGCAAAAGCAAGGGAGTAGTAACTATATCAAGCTTATCATCTCTCATATTTTGATTAAGTATTGCATGTACCTATAAATTTAACATAAATGTCGGGGGTGGGGAATGCAATAGAAAAAGTACTTGTCCATAAGCAAATGTCCATAGCAGCCTTATTCATAATATTCTGAAGCAGAAAACAACCCATCTGCCCTTCAACAGATACATGGATAAACACATTACAGTATATTCATGTAACAGAATACGATGTAGCAGAGAGAGAGAGAACTCATGCAATGACATGAGTGAATCTTAAAATTGGCAGAAGGAGTGAAAAGAGCCTGCTGCAAAAGAGTACAAATGAGGCATCATTTACAAGAAATTTTAGGAAAGGAAAAAACCAAATCTGTAATGAAGAAAGAGATCAGTGGCTCTCTAGGGCTAGGGGCTAGGGGAATGGGGTGGCTATTCACTGCAAAGGCACAAGAGAGAATTTGGGATAGAGACAGAGACATAATATATATCAATTATGGTGGTGGTTATAAAAGTGTATATGTCTGTCAAAACTCATTGCACCTCATTGTGTTTCAAAAAAATATATTTATTCATGTGAAATCTACCTGAATAAAGTGGGTTTTTTAAGTGCAATATATTCAACTCAGAAGAAACAAGCCTTCAGTATTTTCTTTAGAGTCTAGTCACATAACAATAAGAGGAGGTAAAAAATACAGATGTAGTCAAAATATTGGTTGTGTAAAGTTACTGGAATGTTTTATGTGGAATTTTTATCCAAAAGAAATGGGAAAACCTCTTCTGCAAGGCTCCATGTGGATGAGCAATTCTTTGGTAAGGCAAAAAATGAAAGACCCAGAATTCAAAGAGACAGATCAGTCAGAGGCTGTCCTTCATTTTTTACCAAATATATTAATAAGCAATAATCAGATATCACACATATTCATTTTCTTAGCCTTCTGTAGGGAGGTCTCTTTCCTCAAACTATTACAAATACTAGGCAGCACTGAACACCAGCCTCAGTCCTTACCTTAAAGGGGGTGAATGAAAACAGGTGCAATCATAGTCAACTGTGTGGACACTCATTCCCACTCTCCCAGTGAGGTATTGCTTCCTTTGTTAACAAAAACAAGCAAAAACAAAATATTGACAGGACATCTAATTATAATTTTTTATCAACTGGGATATTGGGAAGCAAGTTTCTCCTGTTCTCTATGAAGATACTGAAAAGTAGAAAGCATGCAAAAATTATCTTCACAGAGTACAAAATAAGACTGTAGAAAGTCTCGTTTTTCCATCTCTCTCCCACTTAAAACTTAAATTATCTGGTAGGAATAGAACAGAGCAGGCCTTGCTGTACTGTGCTATTCTGCATGGTCAGAGTTAAATAGTAACTGATATGAAGTGAATGCTTTCTGTAAGCCAGGCAATGTTCTGCACACTTTATATCCACTTGTATTTTTTAATATTCACAGCAACCTTAAGAGGTCCATTCTATTACCATCACTATTTTACATATGTAGAGAGTGGGATACCAAAAGGTGAAGTAAAATAATTTGCCTAAAGTTTTACAGCTGCCTATTGCTGGAGGCATTCAAATTTAGGTAGTCTGTCTCACGTTTTTAACACCACACCATACTGCATTGCCATTTTTCAAATGGACAAGTCTTTGATCTACCATTGAAGGGTTATCTACACTCTGTACCTTTTTGTCTTTTCAGAATCGTGTACCATCCCCACTCAAAATTCAGAGTGGTCATAGGCATAGTACTAACATGTGAGTGTCCCAGGATTGAAGACTCAGTGTCAATAAAAATCCCCAGACACCACTCTGAAGGGCCATTCTTCTTTTACTTGATGTTTTAAGAGGTTCCAAAGAAAGATACATTCTGAATGAGAGTTGTTTCTCCTTCTTTCCTTATAACCATAAATAAAAGAAAAAGAGTGTGGATCACAGAGTGTGCCAAGTGAAACACTTTCATACTCTATTATAACATCTAATTAAGTAATTATTATATCTATTGCCAGTTTTAGATGAAAAAATAGGTTTTGAAAAGCTAAGTAAATTGTTAACATCAAGCATCTAGTAAGTGGCAGAACTCAGAATTAAAACAAGTTCTGTCTGATTCCAAAGCCCACAGCTCTAATCACTCATCTATAAAGATTTATGAACATAAGGTAAATTCACTTTACAGCCAACTATGACCATATATGGGAATAACTCTAGGCGGATCTTAGGGGGAGAAGGGCACATAAGCACTGAATTGGCATCTATTGCCTTTTTTCCTAATTCAAAGAGCAACAGTCTCTTAGGTAATTATGAACTGTCTCTTGTTTGAACAAATCCCGGATGACTTGGTTTTTTGGAAAATACTAAGATAAGGTACCTTATTCCAGAACATTCCCTACCTGAAAATCAATCACAAACGAATGCCTGAAAAACATGCCATCTGTGCTTGAGAATATTTTGCCTTAAGGATTCTTATGCAGATGAAGTGGGATGATGTATCCTATCTTTGCACCCTCATATGCTCCCCATTCTCACTCACACCATGTTGAGGTGCTATTATAAATATTAAATGAAAAAAGAATATAATTTCATTTGGCTCTAAATACTGAATCCAGAAAGGCTTTTGTTGCCAGGTTGCTTTACTTCTCTCATAATTACTGATTTTTTTACAAGAAAGTTGCTGTTATACTTTATATAGTATTACATGCTTAAATAATTGAAAGTGTTAAGCAAACAAATGTTTGATTTCAACACATCCTAATGACTCATGGGTTAAAAAAAAAGATTTTATCCATTGTGAACATAAAATAGAAGCATTTGATTCTACTAAAATTTTGGCTTTAAGATAACTAAGATAGTTCACAGCTTTGAAAATGTTTGCCCTAAGCCTTCCATAATGACATTGATATGAAGCTTTTATTTTCAAGTTCAGGCAATCTATGTTATAAACATTCAAGATATGAATCAATAACTACCTTAGTGGGGGGGGGGATCAAATAAACAACCTAAAGAAGCAATCTGGAACCCCAATTGGCTCAGGCAACAAGGTCTCAAGAGAAGCCTGCTCTTTCTCACCAAATGACCAAGAAGAAGCAGGCAGCCTAGCGATACAGGGAACTTCTATGCAACAATCATTCTACTTACAGCAAACACTACAGGAAAACATGAATCCCAACCTCATCCCCACTAATGAAGGCTAATTGGAGAGCCTAGACTTTCACCTCACACAACTACAACTAGGTGTGGCTCCAACTCTCACCACTGTGATGTCTGAGAAGGCCAAGTGGTGAGCAGGGACTTTCATTCATACCAAGTGGTAACAAATGTCCTTCCAGCAGTGGTGTCTTAGGAAACTGGGGGGTGGGGGTTGCGGGGGAGACCTGCCCTTCCACCCCCACCAATCAGTAATGAGGTATCCTCCCCACTGGGGTGGTGTCAGAGGAGGCCTAGTGAAGAATCAGGAATTCTATTGCAACCCAGGTATAATGAGGCCAAGCCCCCTCCGCTCCCCATTCCTCTGCAGTACCAGTGTCAATGGAAGCCAATGGTCAAGTAGTAAGCGCCTCTGCCCTTCTCAGCCAGCAAGGTATTGTACATACTGTATGATTCCATTTACATAACACTTTCCAGATTTTAAAAATTGTAGAAGTGAAGAAGAGATTAGTAGTTGCCAGGGATTAGGAACAGATGGGGGAAGAGGTGTGACTGTGAAGGGGTAACTGGGAGGGAGTTCTTTGTAGCAATGGAATAGTTCTGTATCCTCATTGCACTGTGTTTCCATGATTCTACGGAATGGCATAGAAATATATACTCACACTGTATTAATATCAGTTTCATAGATCTGATAATGTACAATAGGTATTATGTTCACTTTTTATTGTTTAAGTAACAAATTCCATAAATTTAGTGGCCTTAAACAATGCAAATTTATTATCTCATAGTTCTGTAGGTCAGAAGTCCGGGCACAGTGTGGCTCGGCTGATCCTGGTTTCATGGTGCTGAAATCAAGGTTTGGGAGGGTCACACTCCTTTCCAGAGGCTCTGGATTAAATCCACTTCCAAGCTCATTCAGTTATTGGCAGAATTCAGTTCCATGTGGTTGTAGGACAGAGGCCTGTTTCCCTGCTGGCTGTTGGCTGAGGTCATTTTTAGCTTCCAGAACTTGGCCTGCATTTCTTGGCTCATGGAATCTTCTCTTCATTTTTAAAACTAGCAGTGGCAGGTCAAGTCCTTCACACTCTTTGACTCTCTCTGACCTCTCCCTCTGCTTCATTTCCCTTCTGTTGTCCTCTTCTACCACATCTCTCTGACTCAGCTGGAGAAACTGCTCTGCTTTCAAGGACTCAAGTGATTAGATTACACCCACCTGGACAATCCTGGGTAATGTGCCTACTTAAAGACCCACAAGCTTTATGACATCTGCATAGTTCCTTCACAGCAGTAACTAGATTAGGGTTTGAATAATTAAGGAATGGAGATCTTGGGGAGACATCTTTAAAATTCTGTCATAATTACACAAAATATAATGATTGGAGGAAACTGGAGAAAAGTTACATGGGGCCCCTCTAAACCATTTTTGCAACTTCCTATGAACTTATAATTATTTCAAAATGAAAAGCTTTTTAAAATTCATAAAAGAAAAAATAAAGTCAATATAAATATATTTTCTATAAAAAAAACATTTTTTAACATCAGAAAATCTACACTGAAAGAAATACTAAGGAATGTCCTTCAAGCAAAAGAAAAATTATTTCAGTTGGAGACATAGAATCGCAGGAAACAACACTGGAAAGGATAAATATGTAAGGAAATCTAAGCTACTATTGATTTTATAATATAATAAAAATGACAGGCTTAAAATACTGATAGAATTGAAATGAACAGCAGAAATAAAACAAAAAGAGAAGGAAGACTTAAATGGAGTTCAAGTATTTGAACATCCTTGTATTGTCAGAAAGTTTAAAAGTGCTAACTTAGTACTGATACTAACAAAAGCTAAGGATGCATATTATAATCTCCAGTATAACCACTAAATGGATAATGAAAGACTATGTGTTAACATGCCCACAGAGAAAAAGAAATGGGAAAAGATAATACTACACTGACCCAAAAGATGACTAGAAAGGGGTAGCTAAAGTGAGAATCAGGTGCGACAAAGAGAAAGCTCAAATATATCAGCAAGTAAATGAAATGAAAATAGACCAAATATTCTAATTAAAAGACAAAGACTGTAAAGAACAGATAACAGAAAACTATAGGCTACTAGAAAATAACACATTTACTATAAAGAGACAAGTTGAACCTAAAAGGATATGAATAGAAAACCACATATGATGACACTCCCACAAAATAAGAAACCCTAATGTAGCTATATTAAGATTACAAAATGAGAGGTTAAAGAAAGATTATAGAGACATTTCATATGATGAAAGTGCCAGCCTTCCCATAAGATACAATAATTCTTAACATGTATGGACTAATAGAATAGTATCAAAATATATTAACTAAAAACTTGTAGAAATAATAGAATTTGAAAAGCCCTTAAGTATAGTTGGAGATTTTAGTAAGCATTTCTCAGTAATTGATAAAACAGACTAAAATAAATCAGGAAGGAGATAAAAGATTTGAGTTACACAACTAACAGACTTGATTTAATTGACATATGTATGATACTAAACACATTTAAGAATATGCATTTTAATGCCCAGAGAACAATTACAAATGATGTAAATTTTTGCACATAGACCATGCTGCTAGTCTTAAGAAGTTGCAAAGGGTTTTGATCATACAGAGAATGTTCTCTTACCACAGTAGAATTCAAGCTGAAATCAATAGTAGCTTTTTAAAAAGGGTAACTAGAAAATGGCTAAATCTTTAGAAACTAAGCAGAACATTTGTAAAGAACCTATGGCTCAAAGAAAGAGATTCCAAAGGAAATTAGAAAATATTTTGAAGTAAAACTAGAATATAGCATATCAAAATCCACAAGATGCAGCCAAAACTTGCACTTGAAGGAAAGTTTATAGCTTTATGTATATATATATTATGAAAAAAATGTCGGGCTGAAGATCCGTTACATTTCTCAAGAAGTTAGAAATAGCAGAATAAATGTTATCCTGCTCTTTTTTATTTGCAAATGTTTTAAGTCCTTGAGTTTTCAAACCAGAGCTTTCTAAATTCATGTATTCATTAAAGTGAAATCATTAGTTATGGGGTTTAGAATGACAATTGCCTCTCGGAGAACTTCACCAGTAGTCAATTTAGAGGGTTTGATCAAAACTGAAAATTTGTATTTGAAATTGTTGCTGTCATACTGTGAACCTATTAACAGCATCTATATCTTAAAGGAACTTTAAAGTGGATATATTTTTGAAGTTTGCAATGCTGTTATAAATATAAATACATGTTTCTCAGTGAAATAAGCCAAGCGGAGAAAGACAAGTGCCAAATGATTTCCCTCATTTGTGGGGTATCACAACGAAGCAAAACTGAAGGAACAAAATAGTGGCAGACTTGGAGACTCCAAGAAGGAACTGGTGGTTACCAAAGGGGAGGGGTTTGGGAGGGCGGGTGTGGGAGGGTGGGAGAAGGGGACTGTGGGGTATTATGTTTAGTACACACGGTGTGGGGGATCACGGGGAAAACAGTGTAGCACAGAGAAGGCAAACAGTGAATCTGTGGCATCTTACTACACTGAAGGACAGTGACTGCATTGGAGTATGGGTGGGGATGTGATAATATGGGTAAATGTAGTAACCACATTATTTTTTCATATGAAACCTTAATAAGAGTGTATATCAATAATACCTTAATAAAATGTATATATATATATAAATACATGTTTTAAAGTTCTTAGAAATCTAGCAATGAAAAGAGCAATATAAATGCAAAAGTTTAGTTTTTCAAACCATTTACAATATTCAGAATAAGAGACAGAAAAGAAAAACTGAAATGTGAACTGAACCACAAAACTGGAGTGTTTACTTTTCTCTCTTCATTTTTAAAACAAGCAAGACTCAGAGGAATAAAAGGTAAGGTGGGTGCAGAATTGGTTTCCTAGCTCATGAACAGCGATTCTAAAAAAAACCTAACTGGCTAAAGAGAGACATAGAAAGCTCTTAAATAAAACAAGGTACTAATATTTTTTCAAATAAACTTGATAATAATGAGAAAGTAGATATAAAATTTGATCCCAACTCTTGTGAGTAAATTTCTTATTATTCATTCACCAATCCATTCATTCAACTATCCATTAATCCAAGAGATCTTTGTGACTTCTTTGCCAGGCACGATAAGTGCAGGAGACACAGTGATGAGCAAACAGATGTTGTCTTTCCTTTAGGTGCTTACAATCCAGTGGATGAGGATGGCATTAAAACAGTCAAATAAATAAATAGGTAAGCACAAACTGAGAGTCTGTTTTATGAGAGAGAGACACAGGGTGTTTTGTGAGAATATAATAGGGAATTTAGTCTGGGGAGTCAGGGAGACCTTGTCCTACAAAGTCTTATATGAGATAGAAATGGAGGAAACAGCACAAGCAAAGGCTTCGGGTGGGGCGGCTGGGATCACCGGGAAACCATAAAGTCCACACTGTTGAACAAAGAATGGGAGAGCCTGTGAGAGGGAGAGAGATTGAAGGCAGTGTGAAGAAGATGGGAAGAAGCCATGAGGTTGGTGGAACCCGAATCACAAGAGCCTCGTAGACTATGTTAAAGGTTTTGTCTTTCTCTTAATAGCAAAGGGAAGCTAGGAAAGGGTTTCAGCAGGGAGGTGACATTTTTAAATGTCACTTTACTTGTTGTCAGCAGTACCGACTGGGTCCCCGGAGACCAGCTGGAATTGTGCTGCCGCAGAAGTGAGAGATGGTAGCTTGGGACAATGTTTGGAGGACATTGCCTCCCGCAGGCAGCCCAGGTCTTGCCCAGCCTGAGTCCTCTTCCCTTTCCCAAATCTATCTTCAATCATTCCCACTCTTGCCAGGCCAGTATGCTCATGCCACCCACACAAATCTTTCCTATTCTTTCTTCCACCATTATTCATGTTCCTCTTTGTTTCACAAATGCCTCCTTCAGCTTTCACCTAAATCGCAACCATCTTACATACCACACTCAAGCTGCACCTCCCGCTTCTTTAGAACATTTCTATCCACAGCCATACCCTTCTTTGGGGTATGGCTAGTTCTCTCTTTTTCTCTTCCTGGTAAAATTATAACCTTCCTATGAAAGGCAACATGGCTTACATTTCTCTGGATTCCCCTATAAGACCAAGTACGTGCCTGGGTTAGGTGCAAAACCCCCTTCACACCTAATCGAACTCCACTGCAATTAAAAACATCCACAAGAATATGTATGCTAATTTGGAAAAATACTGTGCTCAAAATTCCACTTGAGACAAAAAATGGCATTATATGAATATAAAAGGTATACAAGAATGTTTTATAACAGCTCCAAATCCAAGCCAACTGGAGTGAGGGCCCTTAACTTGTGGATTACTTTACCAGCTTGCCTTTTAGTAGCTGCCCATGTCCCTCTGACTTCTGAACACTCCTGTACAAGTCAAAATGCAGCAGCACCCATGAACTTGACCCTCAGTGGGGCCCTTGTTAGAACGTCTAGGACAGGAGGAAAGCGAGCCTTCTCACACACGCATGCCAGGGTGTGTCCCCAGTGTGACCTACTGCCTCTGTGCTCCCCATCTGGCTGTCCAGTAAGACTGACAGCTAAGTAAGAAGGAGTCAGAAAACAGGTCTTGTTAAGACACAGCTTGCTGGGCATTCATCTCTGTGTTCATTCTGTATATTAGTCCCCAAAATCCTCAATAAAGTAATGACATGCTTTGTGTACTTCAATTTTTTTGTGGAAGCTGGTGAAGAGGCAAAATTTTATGAGACCTAAAAAGGGCCCGCCTATATGCATAAGACATAGTTCCTGGCTTTAATAATGCTAGCTAATATACATCGAACATCCCAGGCAAAGGTGAAGTTTTTAAACGTGTTAGTTCTGCTAATCCTCACAACTCTGAAATAATTTGTTATTGTTACAAATAATAAGCCTGAGACTCAGAGAATGACAGTAACTCACCTCAGTCAAAATCTCAGAAACAGTAACGATGCGGCCAGGGCTCTGATCAAGGTGTGTCTGTCTACCGAATGGGAATCATATTCTCAATTTTAGAACTCCCCAAACAGTGGCCACACCTGGACTATAGATGCACAGGGGGTGTCTGGGGAGGGCCCTGGATGACTGGAGTTCCTCTGATGTTTCCAGACCATGCCTTTGCTCAAAAACACTCCTTTCTCATTAAAGTCACCCATCAACCTGAGGCATCCCCTCTGTTGTTCCTCAGATGTCTCAGAAACTTCCATGGCTACTCAGTGCTTCCCAGGAAGGCAGAACTTTCCAGACTGACATTCAATACCCCACAGCATCAGGGAGGCAGAAGAGCACTGGATTTCAAGCCTAGTTTCTGTGCCTCAGAGAATTACAGTTGAATTCTGCTTTCCTCACTTGGCAGATGTGTGAGCTCAACAACTTAAACTCTGTGCCCCTCTGATTTATATAGCACCTAACTTATAGGGGTTTCCGATTGTTAAACGAGATAGAAGGTGTAAAAGTACTTAACGCAATTCCTGCAATGAAGTAAAAAGCCAAAAACATCACTGCTTCCACTATTATTTGTCCCATACACCCTGTCCACTTTAACAAGCTGGACAGTTTGCTGGTTATTTAACTCGCCTTGCGCTTGTCCGCTGTCTTAGGTTGTGTTTCTCAGAAGCAGAATCTGTTACAAGGATTTAAGTGCAAGTATTTTACTTGGGAAGTGATCCCAGGAAGCCTCTATCGGGAGAGTGGAGAGTGAGGCAGGAAAGGAAAGAAAGCCGACGTAGCCTAAGTTAATCAACCACTCGGAATAACTGAGGACAGTCCTGCTGGGTACTTCTAGGAGACGGCACAAAGCACCCCCTGGCGTTGTCCCACCTGAGAGTGAGAAAGCCCGTAGCTGTCATTGACTGGGGCTGCTCCCACAGGCACCGACTCCCCGGTCCTCCTGCCCTGCCATGCACGCTCCCCGAGCATGATGCCCCATGGCCAGAGAAAGCTCCAAGGAGAGTTGCAGGCCTGGCGGTAAGAAGCTGCCTGCATGCACTGGAAGGGACACACTGGAAGACATGGCAGGAGCGCCCACGTTACCTGCCACACCCTTTCTCATGCCTTTGCTGCTGCGTGTATTTCTACCTATAGTTCCCGTCTTCCAGTTTTCATCTTTTAAAAAGCCTACTCACAGATACTCCCTCTCCACAAAGACTTCCTAGTTGCTCCAACATGATGTGGTCTTTTTCAAGGTGGGATTTCTGTGGGTGGTCATTTGTTTGTTTTGTATCATACATTGTAGACTGCCTTGTATTATGCCATTTACATGTTGGTTTCAGTGATGGACTCTGGATTTGTGGTCCCTGCGTCCCTTTTTCCAGCAGGGTCTACCACAGTACTTTGTCCTTAGTAAGTGCTCAATAAATATTTGTTGGCTTAGATTGTGTTTCATATTGAAAATGATGAAGCACAAAATGTACTTGTCCACTGTGCAAGTGTTATACTTCAGCCTCTTGGGAAATGTCTGCTGGAACATCTCTTCACCTTCTTTAGTGAATTTTGATCTTATATCACATTTAAATGCCTTGGAGTTCCAAAAGATAAATATATCCTCATGTAATTTAAATGACAATCAGCAGGCTATTTTTTCCTTCTTAATATACAGAAAGCTGTGGTCACAGCAGGTAACTGATGAGGCTGATCTGTCAGTGTCCGGATAAGTCTCTGCCTGATTGCTCCAGTCCTGAGACTGCATAATCACAGAAACACCCAGTGATTTGATCAAGACCAGACCAGGTCATCGATTGTCCTCTAGCGAGCTGGGTGTTGGCCCTGGATGAGGTTAGCATGATAGCTCAAGGAGGCACCTTGGAAAGAAATCAGTATTGAGACCTCAGAATGCTGTAGAAAAGAGCTAC